>JADRCD010170579.1:10485-21514 GCA_019843815.1 Montemys delectorum | reverse complement strand
GTGTGTGTGTGTGTGTGTGTGTGTGTGTGTGTGTGTGTGTAAGACATTTGTACAGATACCCAGGGAGGCCAGAAGATGGCATTATATCTCTTAGAGCTAGAGTTACATGAGTTGCATGGTCCTCTGGAAGAGCAGGATCTTCTCTTAACTGTCCCCTCTCTCCAGTCCCTGGTTTAAGTATTTCATGCATGCATAAGATGTGCATAGTATGTAACATTTAATCCATGGCAATGAACATTTTTATCATCTCAAACATTTACTACTTGCACACATTTTCAGAACTACTTGTAGTGAGGAAGCAGTGGGTACCACTTCTTTAGCCCTAGAGTCAACATGCTAATTTCTTTCTTTTTTGAGACATGGCTTCACTATGTAGTCTTGGCAGGCTTGGACCTTACTATATAGACCAATTTAGCCTTGAACTCACAGAGGTCCATCTACCTCTCTGAGTTCAGTTCCTCTGCCTCCTGAGTTCAGAGATTAAAGGTGTATACTACATGCCCAACTGCTAACTGAATTTTTAAGGGGACTTCCAAATCTGCACATGTATGAAAACATAATACCTTCTCTCTCTCTCTCTCTCTCTCTCTCTCTCTCTCTCTCTCTCTCTCTCTCTCTCTTTCTTTCTTTCTGTGTATACATGCACTTGTGCAAGGTCATGCAGAGGCCTGAAATTGGTGCTGTTGAGTATTTTTCTCTATTGTGTGACACCTTATTTTTTTTTTTTTTTGAGACAGGGTCTTTCTCTAAACTTGGAGCTTGCCATTTAGCATAGGCTAACTAGTGGAGGAGCCCTCTGTTCCTACCCTTTAGCACCAGAGTCATAAGCACACACCACGATACACTCCCCCCCCCCCATCTATTGGGGAGTTGAACTCAGACTCTCATGCATGTGCAGCAAGTGTTTTTACCCAATTAGCCACCTTTCCAATCCCTTTTCCTTATTTATTATAAATGTTATATGATTAAACTTCTAAAGCATTTGTTGTGGCAATTTGAAATATACTGCATTTCACTGATATCCATTCATTGATGACACTCCACATAGGGCACTAAAAGCATTGGGAAAATAAGAATCATGCTTATGAATGCTTTGGCTTCAATAGGAATACTGTCCCCCCCAGTATCCATGGGTTATAGGATTGATCTCTAGTGTGTGGTGGTTTGAGTATGAATGGCTCCCATAGGCATATATATTTGAATACTTGGTCTCCAGTTGGTGGAAATGTTTTGGGACGGATTAGGGAGGTGCACCTTGTTGGAGAAGGTTTATAACCTAGGATAGCCTTTGAGGTTTGCAAAGCTCATACTATTCCCAGTTATCTCTCTTTGTCTTAATTTGATATCAAGATGTAAGCTCTCAGCTATGACTCCAGTGACATGTCTGCCTGTCTGTCGCTCTGACATGATTCTTACTTTCTGAAACCAAGTCATAAGCCCCCAATCAAATGATTTGTTTTAGAAGTCGTTTTTGGTCATGGTATCTTGTCACAGCAACAAAATACCTTAGGGTGGAGCCATTGAGTAGAACTTTAGAATCCAGATCCTTGAGAAAAGTCTATAGGGGGCATGGAGCTCCTGTAGAGCCCCTCTCTTTCCCTTGTGATTCACGCCATGGTTTAATCTCCAGCCCTGGTGTGCTGCCCTTACCAGAGGTCCAAAGAAGTGAGACTTCATAATCTTGGACCAGAACTTAATAATCTTCAGAACTATGTGTCAAATAATCTTTTTTTAATTAATGTGAGTTGGGACATCAAGAATTCTGGGTAAATAAGCTTCAGCTATCTTTGTTCCTTTGATCATTAAGTGTGCTACTGTGAACTGAGTAGAAAATGCTAAGTAATTGGGAAATGGCAGGCTGGAAACTTTGGGTTAGGAGTCAGGAAATCCCCACAGTTCATTTCATTAGGGCTAAAACATTGAGATGGATGGAATTTAACTCAAGGGTTAGACTCCAAGGCCATTTGCAGGTGTGACCCTGTCTACATGAGATCAAGACTATAAGAGGAGATCAATCTATAAGCTAATCTAGTGAAGATAGTTTGTCATAATGCTGTTGAAAGAAATGGCTGTTTCCATGAATTCTACTTTAATTCATGACTCAGGGCTACCTGAGATGAATCAGGAAAGCACAAAAGACAAACTCTGAGAAAGCAATAGCAAAGAGGATGCTTCATGAGTCACTGACAAACCACAGCTCCTCACCCATGAAGTTCTTGTGACTTTCAACCAGTGCTCTCAATGCCCGAGGCTTGGTGACTTGTCTATCCAGAGCATGAAGCTGTTAGACACTCAACTGATGTGTGTATTAGAGAGACATGAATAGTCTCATTTAATTTTGGTCTGTATAAAAGCCACAGAAACTTACAATTAATCAAAGTACAGAGAATAAATGTCAGTGGACTCCTTAGTCATACAATGATGTATTTGCATCACCCACCCACTGAGGCTCAGGGACTACCTCATAGGAGGGGCAAAACGATTGTAAGAGCCAGAAATCTGGAAGAACTAGAGAAAAACATAGCCTTCTAGCATGACAGGGCTGCTACAGTTCCTAGGAGCTTTGGTTGCCTACACGAGACCCAAACACATTCAAGCCAGCTAATATTTTAGCATGGAGCTGGAGGGACCTCAGGAGCCCCTCTCCTAACTGAGGAGCTGTTGATAGTTGATGGCTGATGGTGAAGGAACTGTCGGTTTTCTTCAAGGTTGTAGTTCCTGTTAGGTTGACTAACATCCAATGGATGGTCCCATACCTGTGAGTATATGGGCAGTGCAAATTAGATTTCATGAATTAAATTAAAAACAAAAAAAGGAGGACATCAAATTTGGAGAAGGTGGGGAGATAAGGGCATACTTCAGAGGAGTTAGGGAGAGAAGCAGGGGATGAATATGATTAAAATACATTGTATGGAGTTCTCAAAGAAATAATAAAAATAACGTGGTGCTTTGAATATGCTTGGCCCAGGAAGTGGCATTATGTGGAGGTATGGTCTTGTTGGAGAAACTGTGCCATTGTGGGTGTGGGCTTTAAGACCCTCGTCCTAGCTACCTGGAAGCCAGTTTTCTCCTGTTTGCCTTTGGAGCAAGATATAGAAATCTCAGTACCCTGTTTCTCTAGACTCTGCCATGCTTATCGCTAAAATGATAATGGATCTGTAAGCCAGCCCCAATTAAATGTCCTTTTAAGAGTTGCCTTGGTCATGGTATCTGTTCACAGCAGTAAAACCCTAACTAAGACAAGTAGTACATGAGTGAAGCTGCTGCTACCCTAACCTCATCTGCTGCTTCTCCATGCCTACTGCTGGTAAGCCAAGGTCAGATCTCACATAAAGCCAAGTCTTGAAACTTTTTGGCTGGTGACTGATACACAGCGATGGTACAGAGACCCAGAGTTCTCTTGGAACTGAGAAGTGAAGAAAAGATTGGCTGATTCTGGGGCATAGCTGTGAGAAGTGTCACTTTGGGTTGCTGTTTCTGAAGAGGAGAGAGTGAACTGAGAGAGAAAAAGTTCTTTTTTTAAGAGATTTGTTTTTCTCCCTGACAAGTAGCTTAAAGGTCACATGTCAACTAGTATAGGAATGTTCTTAACCACACAAGTTTCAGTAAAAATCAAAATCAAATGCTACTAAGGAAACCGGTTTTTATTTTGAACATCGGCTCAGCAAATAAGGAAAACTGTAGCACTATGGGTGTGAGCGCCTTGAAGTCTTCAGTGCTGTGGTAGACAGTGCCAGCCAAACCACAGACTGGATTTTCCATGCTAAAGTGTGGAAACATTTATTTTCATCTATTTTTTTTTCTTGTCTCACAGACGAGGCCAGAATGGCATTGTCAAGGCCTGATTCACACCCAACTCCCCAAACAGCTGTATCTCAAATGCCAAACCATGAAGATATTTGGTCTAGGCAGTATCCGGATTGCAGGCCTGTCTAGAAAAGAAACAGTTTCCTAGTTGTTTTAATCAGGGCGAGAGATATGATTTCTGCTTCTTATTGGGGGAAAGTTGGTGAGAAACAGAGAGGCTGAAGAGATGATTAGAGTCACCTCATCAGAAGTGAAAAGAGAGGTGTTTCTAGAATGATCAGGGGGTTGTGGATGCAGATCAGTGAGGGATTCAGTACTCCAACCAGGAGTTGGTATCAGAACCTATTTTAGATTCTCTCTCTCTCTCCCTATGTGTGTATGTACATGTGCATGTGTGTATGCATGTGCGTGTCCATGTGTGTGCACATGTTCATGTGTGTGTGTGCATGTGTACGTGTGTACATGTGTGTGTGTGTGTGTGTGTGTGTGTATGTGTGTATGTATGCGTGTGTGCATGCTTACTGTGGAAAGCGTAAGCATGATACTGAATCTTTCAAGGTAGCTCCATGAGGGGATTGGAATTGTTACTTTCCTTTGACAAGTTAGGAAACTGAAGCCCAGGACCCCTCAGTGAGTAAGCAGTAGACAGGGATCAAATCCAGATATCTCACCCCAGAAGCCACACCCTTCTTCAATACACCTCTGCTGAAAGAAAAGGAAGCTAGTCAGGAGTGGGGAGGATTCTGATACCTGCTGAGGAGTTATGTCTGGGCAGTGAATCTTGGAAAAGAAGAAATAGGTCTCATACTGATCAATGAAATTGAATAGAAGATCCAGAATTAGGTCTATAGATCTACAGACACCTGCTTTTAGACAAAGAAGCCAAAAAGTAATAGAGAAAACATCTTCAGCAACTCTTCCCATGCAGCCATCCAGTATGAGGAGTACCACATACTGATGATGGTCTTTAGAGTTAGATGTCCCTCCTCATATTCCCTTCTTTACCCTTCTCCTCCCTATGTATTTCTCCTTTATCTCTCCATAACACTGTATTCTATTTCTCTTTCCTTGGAAGATATTCACATATAAGAGAAAACAAACAATATTTTTCTTTGAGGGTTTGTGTTCCCTCACTCAAGATGATTTTGTCCTAGCTTTATTCATTTGTCTGAAAACTCCTAATTTTAATTTTTCTTAACAGCTGAATAATACTTCATTGTATAAATGTACCATATTTTCGTTATCCATTCATCAACTAATGGGCATTTAGATTGTTTAGAGTTTCTGGCTACTTATGAATAGAGGGCAGTGAACATGAAAGAGGATGTAGTAATATGTGGATGTCTTTGGGTATGTGCTGGAGAATGGTGTAGCTGACTCTTGAGGTAGCTTGATTTTCAGCTTTTTGAGGCACTCTATACTGATATCCATCATGGTTGTACCAATCTGTAGTCTTATTGTTGATGAATACATCTTCCTACATCCTCACATCCTCACCAGCATATTCTGTTATTTGGTTTATTGATCTTGGCCATTCTGATGGGGGTGGCGTGGAGAATTGAAATCTCCAAGCAGTTTGTGTCTCATCTTTTGAGAACTCTCTGCTTAGTCCTGTTTTTCATTTTCCCTTAGCTTATTTGTTTTCT
The DNA here is from genome assembly GCA_019843815.1 of Montemys delectorum. Lineage (NCBI taxonomy): Eukaryota > Metazoa > Chordata > Mammalia > Rodentia > Muridae > Montemys > Montemys delectorum. The sequence goes on along the minus strand of JADRCD010170579.1, from coordinate 16,061 downwards.
TGATGTCTGTTTTTAGTCCTCTCTATATATTCTAGATACTAGCCCTCTACCAGATGTCTGATTGATAGACTTTCCCCCTGTCTGTAGAATGCAACTTTGCTGGAGTGACGGTGTCCTTGCTGTACCGAAGCCTTTGCACTTCATGAAGTCTTAGTTTGTTTTGTTTTGTTTTGTTTTGTTTTTGTTTTTTTTGAGACAGGGTTTCTCTGTGTAGCCCTGGCTGTCCTGGATCTCACTCTGTAGACGAGACTGGCCTTAAACTCAGAAATCTGTCTGCCTCTGCCTCTCAAGAGCTGGGATTAAAGGCGTGCACCACCATTGCCTGGCAAGGTCCTAGTTATTAATTGTTGTTCTTAGTGCCTGTGCGACCAATGACCTATCAGAAAACACTTTCCTGTGTCATAAATTCAAAGGTATTTTCCACTTTCTCTTCTTTTTTGTTTTTGTCTTTTAAGTATAAACTTTTTTTCATGCAGAATTCCACCTGATTTTCTTTTTTTTTTCTTTTTTTATTAGATATTTTCTTTATTTACATATCATATGATTTCTTCTTTCCCAGTTTCCCCTCCCCCCCAAAAAACCAACAAGAACAAGAACAATCCCCCGTTGCCTCTCCCCCTCCCCCTGCTTGCCACCCCACCCTCTCCCAGTTATTGGCCCTGGCATTCCCCTACACTGGGGCATAGAACCTTCACAGGGCCAAGGGCCTCTCCTCCCATTGATGATTGACTTTGCAAACCTCTACTATACACATGCTGCCAGAACAATCAGTCCCACCATGTATAGTCCTTGATTGGTGGTTGAGTCCCTGGGAGCTCTGAGGGTACTAGTTAGTTCATATTGTTGTTCATCCTAAGGGGCTGCAAACCCTTCAGCTCCATAGAACCTTTCTCTAACTCCTTCATTGGGGACCCTGTACTCAGTTCAATGAATGGCTGTGAGCCTCTACATCTGTATTAGTCAGGTACTGTCAGAGCCTCTCAGGAGACAACAATATCAGGCTGGCTTGTCCTTCCTTCAGTCTCTGCTCCATAGTCTCTGCAACTCCTTCCGTGAGTATTTTGTTCCCCCTTTTAAGAAGGAATGAAATGTCCACATTTTGGTCTTCCTTCTTCTTGAGTTTTCTATGGTTTGTGGGTTGTTCTTCCTGTATTCTGAACTTTTGGGCTAATAAACACTTATTAGAGAGTGCATACCATGTGTGTTCTTTTGTGATTGGGTTACCTCACTCAGGATGATATTCTCCGGATCCATCCATTTCCCTAAGAATTTCATAAATTCATTGTTTTTAATAGCTGAGTAGTACTCCGTTGTGTAGATGTACCACAATTTCTGTATCCATTCCTCTGTTGAGGGACATCTGGGTTGTTTCCAGTTTCTAGCTATTATAAATAAGGTGCTATGAACATGATGGAGCATGTGTCTTTATTACATGGTGGAGCATCTTCTGGGTATATGCCCAGGAGTGGTATAGCTGGATCCTCCGGTAGAACTATGTCCAATTTCCAAAGGAACTGCCAAATTGATTTCCAGAGTGGTTGTACCAGCTTGCAATTCCACCAGCAATGAAATAGTGGTCCTCTTTCTCCACAACCTTACCAGCATCTGCTGTCTCCTGAGTTTTTGATCTTAGTCATTCTTACTGGTGTGAGGTGGAATCTCAGGGTTGTTTTGATTTTCATTTTCCTGATGACTAAGGATGTTGAACATTTCTTTAGGTGCTTCTCAGTCATTCAGTATTCATCAGTTGAGAATCCTTTGTTTAGCTCTGTACCCAATTTTTTAAAAGGGCTATTTGGTTCTCTGGAGTCTAACTTCTTGAGTTCTTTGTATACATTGGATATTAGCCCTCTATTAGATATAGGATTGGTAAAGATCTTTTCCCAATTTATTGGTTGCCATTTTGTCCTACTGACAGTGTCTTTTGCCTTACAGAAGCTTTGCAGCTTTATGAAGTCCCATTTGTCAATTCTTGATCTTAGAGTATAAGCTATTGGGGTTCTGTTCAGGAAAATTTCCCCTGTGCCTATGTGCTCGAGGTTCTTCCCCACTTTCTTTTCTATTAGTTTCAGTGTATGGGGTTTGATGTGGAGGTCCCTGATCCACTTGGACTTGAGCAAGGAGATAGGAATGGATTGATTTGCATTTTTCTACATGCAAACCACCAGTTGATCCAGCACCATCTGTTGAAAATGCTGTCTTTTTTCCACTGTATGGTTTTAGCTCCTTTGTCAAAGATCAAGTGGCCATAGGTGTGTGGGTTCATTTCTGGGTCTTCAATTCTGTTCCATTGATCTACCTGCCTGTCACTGTACCAATACCATGCAGTTTTTATCACAATTGCTCTGTAGTACAGGTTAAGGTCCGGGATGGTGATTCCACCAGAGGTTCCTTTATTGTTGAGGATAGTTTTGGCTATCCTGGGTTTTTTGTTGTTCCAGATGAATTTACAAATTGCTCTTTCTAAGTCTGTGAAGAATTGAGTTGGAGTTTTGATGGGGATTGCATTTGAATCTGTAGATTGCCTTAGGTAAGATGGCCATTTTTACTATATTAATCCTGCCAAGCCATGAGCATGGGAGATCTTTCCATCTTCTGAGATCTTCTTTAATTTCTTTCTTCAGAGACTTAAAGTTCTTGTTAAACAGATCTTTTACTTGCTTAGTTAGAGTTACACCAAGGTATTTTATATTATTTGTAACTATTGTGAAGGGTGTTTTTTCCCTAATTTCTTTCTCTGCCTGTTTATCCTTTTTGTAGAGGAAGGTCTCTGATTTGCTTGAGTTAATTTTATATCCAGCTACTTTGCTGAAGTTGTTTATCAGGATTAGAAGCTCTCTGGTGGAATTTTTGGGATCACTTAAGTATACTATCATATCATCTGCAAATAGTGATAATTTGGCTTCTTCCTTTCCAATTTGTATCCCTTTGATCTCCTTTTGTTGTCTAATTGCTCTGGCTAGGACTTCAAGTACAATATTGAATAGGTAGGGAGAGAGTTGGCAGTCTTGTCTAGTCCCTGATTTTAGTGAAATTGCTTCAAGTTTCTCTCCATTTAGTTTGATGTTGGCTACTGGTTTTCTGTATATTGCTTTTAGTATGTTTAAATATGGGCCTTGAATTCCTGATCTTTCCAAGACTTTTATCATGAAGGGATGTTGGATTTTGTCAAATGCTTTCTCAGCACCTAATGAGATGATCATATGGTTTTTTTCTTTGAGTTTGTTTATATAGTGAATTACGTTGATGGATTTCCGTATATTGAATCATCCCTGCATCCCTGAGATGAAGCCTACTTGATCATGGTGGATGATCGTTTTGATGTGTTCTTTGATTCGGTTTGCAAGAATTTTATTGGGAATTTTTGCATTGATATTAATAAGGGAAATTGGTCTGAAGTTTTCTTTCTTTGTTAGGTCTTTGTGTGGTTTAGGTATAAGAGTAATTGTGGCTTCAGAGAACAAATTGGGTAGAGTGCCTTCAGTTTATGTTTTGTGGAATAGTTTGAGGAGTATTGGTATTAGTTCTTCTTTGAAGGTTTGATAAAACTCTGCACTAAACCCATCTGGTCCTGAGATTTTTTTTGGTTGGGAGACTATTAATGACTGTTTCTATTTCATTAGCAGATATGGGACTGTTTAGATCGTTGATCTGATCTTGATTTAACTTTGGTACCTGGTATCTGTCTAGAAAATTGTCCATTTAATCCAGGTTTTCCAGTTTTGTTGAGTATAGGCTTTTGTAGTAGGATCTGATGATTTTTTGGATTTCCTCAGTGTCTGTTATTATGTCTCCCTTTTCATTTCTGATCTTGTTAATTAGGATACTCTCTCTGTGTTGGGCTCTATTTGGCCCTGGTTTGGGCCTTGAGGACAAACCTGAGCCTGGCTCGAGTTTTGTAAACTGTCTCAGTCACTTCAGTACTGGAGTGACTCAGTACAACCTGTTTAAATAGCTCCTGCTGACATAGAGTAACTGTTGGTTCCATTACTCACCTCATACCCTTCATCAACTTTCCCCTCCCCCTAGGTCATCTCACCTCAGCAGAAAACTCCACCTCCTCTCTCAGCCCTTTATAAGGAAAAGATTGATACAATAAAACGAGTTCCTGCTTTGACAGACTCCTGGCTCGGGGTGGTTATTCTCTGGAGACAGGAGATCCGAGCCATGACACTCACCATCCTGCTCAGCCCCGGGAGAGAGGCTCGGCTGGATCGGGTTCTCTCTCTCTCTCTCCTGGTTCTGCCCAGCAGAGAGAGAGCCTGCCTGGCATCTCTGTGCCCTCTAGTTAGTCTGGCTAAGGGTTTATCTATTTTGTTGATTTTCTCAAAGAACCAGTTCCTGGTTTGGTTGATTCTTTGTATAGTTCTTTTTATTTCTATTTGGTTGATTTCAGCCCTGAGTTTGATTATTTCCTGCCTTTGACTCCTCTTGGGTGAATTTGCTTCTTTTTGTTCTAGCACTTTCAGGTGTGCTGTCAAATTGCTAGTGTATGTGCGCTCCAGTTTCTTTCTGGAGGCATTTAGAGCTATGAGTTTTCCTCTTAGGACTGCTTTCATTGTGTCTTATAAGTTTGGGTATGTTGTGGCTTCATTTTCATTAAACTCTAGAATGTCTTTAATTTCTTTATTTCTTCCTTGACCAAGTTATCATTGAGTAGAGTGTTGTTAAGCTTCCATGTGTATGTGGGCATTCTATTGTTTATGTTGTTATTGAGGAGCAGCCTTAGTCCATGGTGATCTGATAGGGTGCAAGGAATTATTTCAATCTTCTTGTATCTGTTGAGGCCTGATTTGTTGGCCTTAATTATATGGTCAGTTTTGGAGAAGGTGCCATGAGGTGCTGAGAAGAAGGTATATCCTTTTGTTTTAGGATAAAAAGTTCTATAGATATCTGTTAAATTCATCTGTTTCATAACTCCTGTTAGTCTCACTGTGTCCTTGTTTAGTTTCTGTTTCCATGATCTGTCCATTACAGAGAGTGGGGTGTTGAAATCTCCCACTATTATTGTGTGTGGTGCAATGTGTGCTTTGAGCTTTAGTAAAGTTTCTTTTATGAATGTAGATGCCCTTTGATTTGGAGCAGAGAGGTTCAGAATTGAGAATTCATCTTGGTAGATCATACCTTTGATGAATATGAAGTGTCACTTTAGGGTGAAAGTCGATTTTATTCGATATTAGAATGGCTACTCCAGCTTTTTTCTTGGGACCATTGGCTTGGAGAATTGTTTTCCAGCCTTTTATTCTGAGGTACTATCTGTCTTTGTCACTCAGGTGGGTTTCCTATATGCAATAAAATGTTGGGTCCTGTTTACGTACCCAATCTGATAATCTTTGTCTTTTTATTGGGGAATTGAGTCCATTGATATTAATAGATATTAAGGAAAAGTAATTGTTGCTTCCTGTTATTTTTGTTGTTAGAGCTAGAATTCCATTCATGTGGCTATCTTCTTTTAGTTTTGTTGGAAGATTACATTTTTGTTTTTTCAGAGATGTAGTTCTCGTCCTTGTGTTGGAGTTTTCCATTTATTATCCTTTGAAGGGCTGGATTTGTGGAAATATATTGTGTGAATTTGG
>JADRCD010170577.1:0-12191 GCA_019843815.1 Montemys delectorum | reverse complement strand
AGATAGATAGATAGATAGATAGATAGATAGATAGATAGATAGATAGAAGATGGATGGGTAGATCTGGGATTTATTAGAATGATAGGCTGTGGTCCAGCTAATCCAGCAATGGCTGGCTATGAAAGTTCAAGAATTCAGAAGTTGCTCACTCTGTGAAGCTGGATGTTCCAGCTGGTCTTCAGTAGATGCTGGGATCCTGGAGAAGTAGGCTCTAGTGCCAGTGAAGGAGTGGACTTCCTAGCAAGATGTAGAGGAGAGAGGCTTCCTTCTTCCATGTCCTTATACAGGCTCCCAGCAGAAAGTATGGCCCAGATTAAAGGTGGATTCTCTCCTCAAGGTCCAGATTAGAAGTGGATCTTCCTACTTCAAGTTAAGCAAAAATCCTTCAGAGGTGTGCCCTCTTGGATTTTAGTTAATTTCAGGTGTAGTCAAGTTGACAACAAAGAACAGCCACCACAAGCTTGGACGTCATTTGTGACTTATTGTAGTCCGTCCCTGACTTTGTTAACTGGGTCTCACAAGGACTTCCCTCTTTACAGATATTAAAACCCAGGGTTAAAGATGTAGGGACAGCTGGTCAACCCCAGCATGTGAAGGCAGAGCCTGTGAAAGTCCTATCTTGTGTGGGCTCTTGGGACTAGCCTTCTTCCTTCATGTAGCATCTCTTCTCTGGCAGTGGAGGAGCTGGTGTGGACACCAGGCTCTGCTTCTGTTCCTGCCCCACATTGCCTCCTTGACATGATTAAGCCTTGACTAGGTGTCCAGTCCCAGCTGCTCACTAGCACTCCCGCATGCCTGGGCTTCCCACAAGTTCCAATTCAATTGATTTTGGGAGGGTCATGGTGCCCTAGCTCTTAGGAGCTTCCAGATGATTCTGTACCATGTGGAGCATGTGGGTATCCCGTGAATTAGAAGACACTGGGCTGGGAAAGGTGCAAAGAGTAGAGAAGGTTCCTCTACATTCCACACTTCTCTACCCACATGACTGAGCACTGCCTTCTAGGAGGATAACCTGCAGTGTATTGGTGTGTGTGTGTGGGATATTCCTAGGAACACCCCTAGGCTTGTCTCCCTCAGTGACCCCTACCATTCTCCTACCCACGTGTTCCCATCCATCCACCCACCATCCGTTCTCCCACCTACCCATCCATCATCCATCATCCATCCAATCGCCTATCTAACTATCTATCCATGGACTCACTTCCAAACCTATTGATCTTCTTGTCCAAGCTTCTCAGATATCAATCTATCTCCTAACACATCTGATTTCTTGTCCATTCGTCCATCTCTCCATGCATGCACACATATACAAGCACACATCCATCTGTCTTCCTGTTCACCTTCCCATATGTCCTCCCACGCATTCATGTACCTGACATCTGTCCGTCCATTTATCCAACTGTCTGTATATCCATCTACGCCCCTAGCCATCAAGACAACTTATGGAAGAAAATTTTATTTTGGCTTATAGTTCCAGAAGGGTGAGTCCACGGCCAGGAGGCATGCAGCAAAGGGCAGGATCGATGGCAGAAGCAGGAAGCTGAGAGATCATATCATTCCCTACAAACATGAATCAGAGAGCAGAAAGTGAGGCAGGGTTATGAACACTCAACCCATGGATGGACATCTGCCCATCCCTCCGTCCCTCTGTCCCTCCGTCCCTCCATCCCTCCATACATCATCCATCTACCCAAATGTCTGCTCACTGATCTATAAATCCATACATCCATCTACTCTCATTTCCATTCACTCACTGTACACCTATCTAGCCATCATCCACACATGAATCCACCCACTCACCTACACACTCCTCCATCCACCCATCTGCCCATCCACTCACTGCCCATCCATCCTTCCATCTGCTCATCTGTCTCTTTTTCTTTTTTCTTTTTAAAGATTTACTTATTTATTATATGTAAGTACACTGTAGCTGTCTTCAGACACTCCAGAAGAGGGCGTCAGATCTCGTTACGGATGGTTGTGAGCCACCATGTGGTTGCTGGGATTTGAACTCAGGACCTTCAGAAGAACAGTCAGTGCTCTTAACCAATGAGCCATCTCTCCAGCCCCACTGTTTCTTTTTCTTTAAGAGTTGTTGAGGTCTCTTTTGTGCTGGGTTACAAACTGGAAGTGGGGTATAAAATTATGAGCCAATCCCAGTCCCTTTTTAGAAACTCAGCGTAGTGGAAGAGACTTTTGTAGAGGCACCGATGGTGAGAGAGAGAGAGAGAGAGAGAGAGAGAGAGAGAGAGAGAGAGAGAGAGAGAGATATGCAGGTGTATATCCCAGATGTGCCTAAGGGAGAGAGGGGAAAGAAGGAGCCCTGGGCTAAGAGTGCAGGTCAGAGGACGATGGAAGAGTTATACCTGCCTACAGCTTGGGGGGAAATGTCCTGCTGTTTGCTGTTGGCCTCCCATTGTCCTTCATCTTCCTTGGAGAGGTTCCCTTTCCTCCAGGCTGGGTCCTCTTACTTTCCTTACATACTGCTTGTATGCTGGAATGTGGCTGTTGTCCTTGGCTTGGCTGAGTCTGTCTCCCTGCTAGCTTGATCTTGTTCATGGTCTGTACAGCCAATGTCTGCTGTGTTTTAATGCTGTTGTTGCTCTCACTCTCCCAGCCCAGTTGTCTGTTGCCATGCCCTTGATGTGATGGCTGCCCTTGGTCACATTGCATCAAGGAACTCCATGGACTCCACTGCCCATGCCCTTGATGGGGCCTGTGATGGCTGCCCTTGGTCACATTAAGGTCTGTAGTTCCGTGTCCTCCCCCACCACTCACCTTTCGTGTGCACATGGAAATCAGAGGACAACCTTGGGTGTTGGGCTTACCTTTACCTTGTTTGTGACAGCCTCTTTGTTGGTGACCTGTGAGCTTCCAAGGTTTCTCCTGTCTTCACCACAGGAACACCGAGAGATATTTTATGAGTTACAGATTATGGATGGGTATTGCATGAGTTCTGGGGATTTGAACTCAAGCCCTCCTGCTTGCGTGGCAAGCACCTTCCCAATGGGGCCATCTCCCTAGCTTTTCCATGATTACATCCTTCTTTTCCCTTTCCTCCCTCTCCCATTCTTTCTGTGAGCTTTTAGCACTTTATCTTATATGGCACCATCTGGCCTTGAACTTGCTATGCAGCCAAGACTGACCTCAAACTTGGCCCTTTGGTCTCTACCTCCAAAGTGCTAGGATTACAGGCACACACCAGCACACCTAATTGTTAGCTTCCTGTGGGGCTTTGTCCACACTGGGTGTATCAGTTACTCATCTCAGTGCCACAACTAAACCCACAAGGAAGGTTCTATTTTGGTACAACCCGTCATGGAAGGGGAGGCACAGTGGCCAGAGCTTGAGGCAGCTGCCCACAGAAGTGGAGAGACCTCAGCACACTTTCTCTTTGTATTGTCAGAGACCCCTCCCTTGGAACGGTACCTCCCACATTTAGCGTGGGGCTTCCTACCTCAGCCCAGCCTGGAAACTTTCTCCCTGAGCTCTCCAAGTGTTTGTCTCCCGGGTGACTCCAGAGCCTGCCTGGTTGACTCAGTGCTAGCACTCACACTCAGCAGACACTCTCCCAACTGAGCTGCTGCCTCTCCAGCCCTCCCCTTCCTTTTTGTATGTGAGAGGAAACACAGTACATGGTCTGGAGAGTTCTCCTGACAATGCTGCAGTCAAGGACTGGAGAAGCTCAGGAATCCCAATGGGCCCGGCTGCTGCAGGCCTGGGAGGCAGGAAGAAATCCTTGCTTTCTTGATTTACCTCTCAGGACATCCCTGACTGAGGAGCCTCCAAGAGATTAAGTCCTATGGCCAAAGCCACCAGGTCTGGGGCCATGCCATGTTCCTGTTGCCCTTGTCCTCACCAAAGGGGCCATCAGAGCCTTCTCATTTCCCTGACTCTGGGCCAGTGACCTGAGAGGTAGGTGACTTGTGTCCTCTTGGACTGAGGCAGAGAGGAGCCTGTGCCAGCTTTTCTTCTCCTGTAACTTGCCTGACAAGGCCATGTGCTTCAGGTGATGAGCTACAAGCTGCCCTGGTTTGGGTCCCAGGAGTCTGTGCGGCATGGAGCAATGACAGTACAGCTTTACTATGTGACTCACTTTTGCTGTGCTGGGCTGTCAGTTTGGGGGCTCTCTGTCCACACAGCAGAGCCCAGCCTAATGGCTGACTTTCTCAATGTCGGGCCCAACCCTTGCATGAAAAGTTGGGTGAACAATAATGTCCTGTGCAGAGCCCCTGATTTTGTTGCTTCCTTATGAGGTGGCCTAAGCCATGCTGGGCTGCAGCGCCGCAGGGGACTCAATGCTTTAGCAACTAGATATCAAGCCTGGTCTTTGGCTGTGTCCGCCTCTGGGCTGAGGCAGGGCAGCCTCGTTTCTCTTCCTAGTCTTTCTAACCTGGCAGAGCTGTGTGGAGCCTGCACACAGCTGAGGTCCTCCGAGTGAGCACCCTCTGGAGCCAGCCACAGCCACAAAAGCCCAGCTGCTGCTGGCAGGGTGGAGGGACATCTGTGCCTCTCTCTCAGGTGTTTCTGCCAGCTCAGAGGCCAGGTTACACCCTTGGGCCAAGGGAGGTCTGGCTAACTGCAGTTTAGCGTGTGGGGACTCATGGTTCTGGACCTCTCAGCCTATGTCTGTCTCCCCCTACCCCCTACCCCCCCCCCCCCCCCCGCCATCCCCTGTCTCAGGTGCCAGCTGCAGGTGGAAGGTCGTCCCACCCACCTGCCTGGTGAACAGTCTATTCCTCACTGCGCTGCAGGGGTGTGAAGTAACTCACTCAGTTTCTTCTTTTCTCTATTGGAGTCTGTCACTTTAGTGTGTGTGTGCATGTGTGTGTGTGTGTGTGTGTGTGTGTGTGTGTGTGTGTGTGTGTTCTATTGTTTTGTTTTCTGAAGCAAGGTTTCACTGTATAGCCCAGGCTAGCCCAGAATTCACTATGTAGACCAGGCAGGCAGGGAATTCGTGGCAATCCTTCCAAGCACTGGGAATACAGGTGTGAGTCATCATGCCTAACTTAGACTTTCCTTCTCCTCTTCTTCTTCCTCCTCTTCCTCCTTCTTCCCTTTTCCCCCACTTCATTGCTGAGGACTGAACCTAGAGCCTCACACATGTAAGATGTATTAGTTGCTTGTCCTGTTGCTGTGACCTGGGAAAAGGAGCTGGCCAGAGGAAGGACACATTCTGGCTCACAATTTTTGGTTACAGTCCATTATGGTGAGAAAAGTTTGATGGCAGGGGCTGGAGGCAGCCGGCCACCTTGCATCCACAGCAAGGAAGCAGAGAGAGATGGATGCTGGTATTCGGCTCCTTTTCTCCTTTTCTCCATCTGGGTCCCCAGCCCGTGGGATGGTGCTGCCCACTGCCCACCTCAGTTAACCCAGTTTAAAGGCCCCCCACAGGCACGCCCAGAGTTCTATCACCTGGGTGATTTGGGCTGCCATTGAAAATTAATAACTATCACACCAGGCAAGCACTCCCCTCCCCTGAGCTCTACACTCTGCCACTTGGCATGACCCTGGCCATTTGCTTGTGGGTCCCAAGGTCGACTTATCCTATGAGAATGTGGCCTTCACGGACAAGGATGGTGCCAGGCCTGGCTTGACACAAGAGGGCTGCTTTCTGGTTTGTGCAGGGGACCAGCAGTGTCCACTCTGCTCCGCAGAGCTGCGGCCATCTGTCTGCTACTGCTCTGTCCTGGACCTGTTACACTCTGCTGTGCTCAGGCTCCCCGGAGGCCACCCCAAGCTCACGTGGTCATCACACAAACTTAGGAAGTCACTGTATTGCTGCTTCTGACTTGGCTGGGGTGACCCTGAAAACAGAGCCAGAAATGAGGTCTGATGGTTGGTTAGGGACACTGTGGAGGAAAAGGGTTATACTTGGTTTCCAAATTCCAGTCTTCATCCACCATTAAGGGAAGTCAAGGCAGGAACCCAAGAAGGCAGGAACCTGGAGGCAGGAACAGAAGCAGAGGCCATGAGAAAAGAAGCTCACCAGCTTTCTCTCCATGGTTTCCTCAGCCTGCCTTCTCACACAACCACCTGCCCAGAGGGTCACCGCCCACAGCGGGCTGGACTCTCCAGAATCACTCATTAACCAAGACAAAGTACCACAGACCTGCCTACAGAGCAATCTGATGGAAGCTTTTCCTCAGTTGAGATTTCTTCTTCCCAGACGACCCTAGCTTGTGTCAAGTTGACAAAACATTACCCAGCACTCCCCTTCCTGGAGGCCACCATGGGAACATGGGAACTATCCAACTGCTCCCTCCCATCTTTTTTTTTTTTTTTTCTTATACAAAGAAGTAAAGGAAAGCCCAGAAAGGTTAGTCAGCAGCTGGGATCTAGTTGAGTGCTTGCTCAGGATGTGCACAGTCCTGGGTTCTCTGAAGGTTGAGATTGAATGCTTTCTTTTTTTCCTGTGCTTGCCACAGTGGCTCTCAAAGTGGACCGTTGAACGCTCACAACGTTAAGGCTACAGTTCCAGATCAAAGTGTCAGGCAAGACCAGGTCACATCCTGACCTAGGGTGACCCACCATAGGAGCCTTTTTGTCCCCCTGAGTCAGGTCACTTTCATATAGGAGGAGTCATGTCCCTTAACCTCCCATGGCTGTCATGGATGGTCTCAGGGACCAGGGCACGGGCACAGCTTCCTCAGGCTGGGTAGAGGGCTTCCCAGTGGTTCTGTGTCAGTGGAGACATGTGCCTACAGGTGAATGTCCCATTGATGAGCTCAAAACTGGCAGTAGCCAGGGCAAACCTTCTCCAGGGCCCCTGCATCTTCTCACAAGTCACCCATCTGTGTCTGACAGGCACGTGTGTGTCCTCCCATTACAGATAAACAGAAGGGTCGGCCACTTGGTCACAAAGCCAGTAGCAGTCCTGCTGGGTGATAGCCAAGTTTACTGCCCCTGGCTGCCAATGCACTTCACCTTAGGGCGAGTGCCGGGTCCCCAGCTTTGTTCCTGGGGCGCAGTGGGTGGTAAATAGACCAGATGCCCAGTGTGGTCAGGGACCCACCCAGCACCCCACCCAGATGAACCCTCCAACTTCCTGGCTTGCGCGTGCCTCCCTGACTGGCCCTCGAGCCCTTCATTGCCTCATTATGGACCCCCATCTTGGTGGCCCAGCCAAGGAGGTACCTGGTTGCCTGGTTTCACATCTGCCCGTTCCCACAAAAGCAGTTTGACCCAGGCCCAGGCTGCCCCCCCCCCACAGCAGCCCACACTGCCCCCCTTCCCAAAGCCAGGGCAGCACCGCCCTTGCCTGCCTAGGGAGTGGATTTGAAGCAGGGATGCAGTTGCCTGGTTTTCATTAATTGGGTCTACGAGGGTTTCTATTTTCTCCCAGAATACCGATTGATCTAGGTGAGGTAAACAGCACCGCCAAAATTGGGGTGTGTGTGTGTGTGATGCGGGAGGGGGTAACCGATGCCACTTGACATTTACTCAGAGAGTGGGGAGGGAGGAGGTGAGTCACACTGGAGGAGCCTCAGCCCACAGGTTCTGCAGAAGGAGCACCATGAGGGAGACAGGGAGGCGGCAGGAGGGAGCCAGCAAGCCTCAGATCAGGGTTAGCAGACCCCAGGGAGCCCTGAATGAGGGTGGGACAGAGCTGTTGTCATTCCATGTGGGACTGAGACGCTCCCTCTCTCTCTCCCCCTTCTCTCTCTTCTTCCTCCCTTCTCCCTCTCCCTCCCTCCCTCTCTCTCTCTTTCTCTCCCTCCCTCTCTCTCTATTTTTTTTTTTTAATCTCAGGGAACCTTGCAGTGAGAAGAGGTGGAGCTGGAAGGGAGGCAGGCAGGAGGGTGCTTGGTACCCTCTCCCTTCCTCCTCCTGCTCAACAGCTCCGGATGACTCGGTTTCCCTGCTTAGTGCTGCTAGCATCAATGTCTGCAGGAGACATGGTGACAACTAGGGAATTGGAGATAAAGGGGAAGGCCTTGATCCCTGAAAACTCGGGTCACCTGCCACAGACAGGGAGGTCCTCTCCATCCACGGAGTCTGCAGATGTCTCAGCCCCAAGGGAACTGCCTAACCACCCAGCCCTGCTCTCTTCATGGCCTTTGCCCCTTCCTCCCTGCCAAGCTGTATCTTATCCCCTTCCTGTTACTTAGGAGTTGGCTGTCCCCACTCCTCTGGGGAGTCTCTCTGCCTCTGGATACCAGTGGCCAGGATTTTTTTTTTTTTTTTTTTTCAGTTTCCACAATCCAACACCAAATGCATCCTCCCCCAAACCTTCATCTGGTCTCATGAACTCTGGGAGCTTGTGACAACCTCCCCAGGAGCAGGAGCAGTCACAGTGAGTGGGCCTGGTTGTACCCTTCAGCGGCTCCCATCCCAACCTTGCTGTCTTCCTTCAAGCCCTGCCAACAGCACCAGGCTGCTGTCACCGCGTCCAGGCTGGAGCTTCTGCTCTCCGCTCTAGCCAGGGGCTTTCTTAGTAACGACCATCCCGTGGGAAGGGCTGTTCTTACCGTGGGTGGCTCCAGGCTTCTGGGTTCTACGATGTCTGCTTGCCTTGGAACTGGTGTGGCTACTGTCTGTTTATAGGACTGTTGCCGGCTTACCCATGGTGCTCGGTGCAGCCTCTCAGTGACAGACTGAGGTCTGGATTATTTTCATTTCTCTTCAACCTGTGGTTTGTTGGCATCCATCAGTTCTAGAGAATCACTTGCTGGCTACCATCTCTGTCTATGTGGTGTTGGGGGATAGAGCCTGGGATCTCCTACATGTTAGGCTAGGGCTCTATCTGTGAGCCCTAACCACAGCCCATAGAATCACCTCTCTCTCTTTGTCTCTCTGTCTCTGTCTCTATCTCTGTCTGTCTCTGTCTGTCTCTGTCTGTCTCTGTCTCTCTGTCTCTCTCTGTCTCTGTCTCTGTCTCTCTCTTTCTCCAAGGTTACTCTGTGTAGCCATGGCTGTTCTGAAACTAGCGCTGCAGAACAGGCCTGCCTCTGCCTCTGCCTCCCGAGTGCTGGGATTAAAGGCGTGCGCCATCACTGCCCAGCAAGAATCATCTCTTAAGCATTGTTTTTGTCTATTTCCCCCTCTCTTTAAGGTTCAATTAGACCCTATCTTTTTTAGTCTGTTTTTTTTTTAATCTCTCCATTTTATGCTTCTCTGAAATGCATTTTGGATATGTTGTTTTAAATTTTTATTTTAGAGGATTATTTTATGAGTATGAGTATTTTATCTGAATGTATATGTATGTGTGTCTACCATGAGTGTGCCTGAGGCCCTCAGAGATCAGAGGAGGCTATCAAATCACTAAGAGCTGGAATTAGAGATGGTTGTGAGCTGCCATGTAGGTGCTGGGAACCTAACCAGAGTCCTCTGCAAGAGCAGCAAGTGCTCTGAACAGCTGAGTCGTCTCTCCAGCTCATAAACACTTAAAGCATTTTCACACACCTAGTGTACATGTGGAGGTCAGAGGACAACTGGAATCAGTTCTCTCCATTCACCATGTGGGTTTCATGGATTGAACTCAGGCATCCAAGCTTGGTGGCAAGCATCTTTGGTGTATGAGCCATATCACTGGTCCTGGATATTTCTTCTTGACCTATCTTCTTTTAACCTAATTCTTTTTTTTTTTTTTCTTTTTTCTTTTTGGTTTTTTCAAGACAGGGTTTCTCTGTATAGCCCTGTCTGCAGGCAGGCCTCGAACCCAGAAATCCACCTGCCCCTGCCTCCCAAGTGCTAGGATTAAAGGCACTGCCCTACCTAACCTAATTGAATTCATTCTGCAACCATCCCTAGATTGTCTTTTCATTCCTTGTTTTAATCACTTATTACTGAGGGAGGAAGGAGGAAGGGAGGAAGGGAGGAAGGGAGAAGGAGGAGGAGGAAGAGGAGGAGGAAGAGGAGGAAGAGGAGGAAGAGGAGGAAGAGGAGGAAGAGGAGGATGTGAGTCACAGGGAGAATCAGCTGGCCCATGATGCCACAGAAGGGAGCTACACTGACTGTGGTCTCCACAGTTTTGGTTTTCCAATTTCAAAGACTGCAGGAAGCCCTGGGGGCTCTTAACTCCTGAGAGGAGGAGGTCCCTGAGTTCTTAAGTGGCCCTGTTGTGTGGCTTTGGATGTGGGGATCCTTGAAGGCAAATGGAACACAGCCTGGTGAACAATCTACAAAGAACTGATACAGCAAGCTCACAGTTCTGTGGTTTAATGACAAGACTCCAAAATCCAGATGTGTACAGCACCGTCACCACTGGGTCAGAAATAAAATCTCAGGGCATCAGTTTATTTACACACTGGCTTATTGTATCGCTGGGGAGCAAATGCAACTGCTTGTGTGTGCTAGGCTCGTGCTCTACCACTGAGCTACATCCTTGGCCTCAGCATCTCCTCACCGCAAACATCAATCACTATCACATGTCTAGCTCTTATGTTCTGGTCTTATTTATTTATCTTTTAATTTGTGTCTTTATTTACTTTTATTGTATGAATGTTTAGACGTGCATGTCTGCCTGTCTGTCTGCTCACTGTGTGTGTTCCTGGTCCCTGTGGAGGTCAGAAGAGTGTGTCAGATCCCCTAGAACTGGAGTCGAAGAAGTTGTGAGCCACTGGGTGGGTGCTAGGAACTGATTCTGGGTCCTTTGCAGGAGCAGCCAGTGCTCATCGGCACCGAGCATCTCTCCAGGACACATTTATTCTGTTCTTTTACAGACTTGCTATATTGTCTTTTATAGAATTTTTAAAGTTACTGTATATACACTATGAGGTGGGAACTTGTTAATGTAGCTCAGGCTGGCCTTGAACTCACAATCTTTCTGCCGCAGACTCTGGAGCCCCCACACCTGGCTATTTCTTGTTGCTTTGTGTTCACCTGTGATAGTGCAAACTTGCCTTTTATTGTATTTATTTATTTGAAAACCTTTACCCAGGTGCAGTAGCTCACACCTGCTGTCCCCAGACTTGGAAAGCTGTGTTAGGAAGATTGCCATGTGTTCAAGGCCAGCCTAGGTCGACATTGTCGTGGAGTGACATCCTGCCTCAAAAACTAAACAAAAAGTAGTGGAGGCTTGAGTGGTCCATGTGCTTGCCAGGGAGCCTGATGACAGGAGTTCAATCCCTGGGACCCACACAGTGCAAGAGGGAGCTGACGCCCACAGTGAGTGGATCTCTGACCTCTATACAGGTGCATGCCATGGTACACA
This sequence comes from Montemys delectorum, assembly GCA_019843815.1. Classification (NCBI taxonomy): domain Eukaryota; kingdom Metazoa; phylum Chordata; class Mammalia; order Rodentia; family Muridae; genus Montemys; species Montemys delectorum. Next base: position 1,036 of record JADRCD010170577.1, on the reverse strand, counting down.
CACACACACTCACACACACATATATACACACAATACACTCACACACACTCACATATACATACATACATACATATACACACATGCAACTCACATATACACTCACACGAATATACACACTCACATACACACACACACATACTCACACACACATACTCACATTCACACAAATCAATATTTTTAAAGGGCATGGCAAGATGGCTGCGTGGGCGCACTAGTTACTTTTCCATGGCTATGACACAACACCACAACCACAAGCTTCTAGATGAGAGAGATTATTCTGGCTCACAGTTCCACAGAGCGTCTGTGATGGTGAGGAAGACGGTAGGAGTGGAAGCTGAGAGGTCACATCTTTATCCAGAGAGGGAACTCAATCTTGTGAGACTCTAGATTCTCATCCCTCCTCCTCCAGGAAGGCTACACCACCAACTATGACAAAGAATTCAAATACTCAAGCTCGTGGGAGGTGTTTCTGTTGTTGGTGAGACATGGTCTTGAACTCACAGAGATCCTCCTGACTCTACCTCCTGAGTGCAATCGTATACTCTGCTCAGTTTTCTTGTAAGCCCTTGTTGTTGTTGTTGTTGTTGCTGCTGTTTTAAGTCTCGAAATACGTTCTAGATCTTTCAAGCTTTTCCCTCCTTTTGTGAGCATGTGTGCTGTTAGGGACGAACGTATGTGTGGAGGTTAGAGGTTAACTTCAGGTGTCATTCCTCAGGCATCCATCCTCTTCATTTTCTGAGAGCGAGCGGTCTCTCCCTGGACCCTGGGGCCTGAGGATTATGCTAGCCACTTCCCAGTGCTGAGGTAATAACTTATGTGCCACCAAGCCTAGCTCTTTTTAAAAACAAAACAAGAACCATGGGTTGTGGGGTTTGGCTCGGGCGCTCATGCTTGCTGAGAGCCGGCTTTGACTGACTCAGCCATTCCCAGCCCCTCCCACTCCCATGGCCTCCTTTTGAGCTAGATCTCCCAACATATACCTCAGGCTGGCCTTGAATTTGCAAGCTCCCGGCCTCAGCCTCAAGAATGCTGAGAT
>JADRCD010170575.1:0-19502 GCA_019843815.1 Montemys delectorum | reverse complement strand
TTTTTTTTTTTTTTTTTTTTTTTTGGCATTCCAGTAGAACAGTGGAAATGTAACTTACAAGTTTTACATCTTCAGCTCTACATAGCTAAAAGAGACATACATTTTTATATGTCTATAAATATCATATATATAAAAGTCCATACCCTGATTTGATTTATTTGCTTCTGTTTTGAATGTTCAGGCAAATGAGTGTAGGCTATTGTAAATGCTAGTCATACAATTAACCATTGAGCAACACCCAATTCCTGATTCTGTGTGTGTTTTTGAATATGTAGTATGTGTGTATGTGTGTGCGCGAATGTGGTGTATTGGTGTTGTTGAGATTCAGACCACAAACAGCTGGGATGCATATTTAACATACCAAAGCAGACCTGGCCTCCAGATTCTCCCAGCATCCCTCAGTCTACCTGGCAACCCCACCCTCTACTCTGAACTTTCCAACCCAGGGGCTGGGCTTGCCCCTTTCCCTAGAGGTCCTTTCCTGTATAATCCAGACATTTTGGCCTCCCGTTTCTCTCTGCTCTTCCTTCTCTGCATTTTCCCTCTCCCCGAATGTGCATGATCTTTCTCTCTTTCTCTTCCCCGTCTCGTCTGTCTCCCTCCCCATGGCCACTTCCCTGGCCACTTCCCTGGGATCAGTGAATTCACCTGAGAGTGGCTTCCAAAAAAAGCTTGCCGTTGTATACTTTAATCTGGATTGAACTGGCCCATTTCACCAGCAGAGAAATAATCAATTGCTTTCTTTTTAAAAATTTTTTTTTGATCTGGGTCTCTCACTAAACCTGGAGCTTGCCAATTTGGCAAAAGGCTTGCCAGCAAGTCCCAAGGACCTCCTCTGTTTACCTACCTCCTCAGCACTGGAATCAAATGTCTGCTGCACCCAAATATTTGGGGTTTTGTTTTTTGTTTTTTGGGTTTTGTTTTGGTTTGGTTTGGTTTGGTTTGGTTTGGTTTGGTTTTGAGACAGGGTTTCTCTGTGTAGCCCTGGCTGTCCTGGAACTCACTCTGTAGACCAGGCTGGCCTCAGAGATCCACCTGCCTCTGCCTCCCAAGTGCTGGGATTAAAGGCGTGCGCCACCACTGCCTGGACAAATAGTATTTCTTAATGATTATTCCCAGGGTTCCTTCCGAAGGGCAGTGGTGGCCCAGCTCAGATATTTGTTTTGTTCTGTTTGTTCTTCTGAGACAGGTTTCTCTGTGTAGCCTTGGCTGTCCTGGAATTTGCTCTGCTCTGTAGACTAAGCTGGTCTTGAACTCGGAGATCTGCCTGCCTCTGCCTCAAGAGCTGGGATTAAAGTTGTGCATCACTACTGCCCAGCTGCACCCAGATTCTAAGTAGGTATTGGTAACCAAACTCAAGCCCTCAGCATAAAGCAAAGACCAGCCCAGTGCTTTGGAGTTGTGAGCCTTAGCACTGTGCCGGTGTTCGCATTATACCGTAAGCACATCTCTTGCCTACTTACAGTTCAGTTTCATCCCGGGCATAAACACCATCAGAAGCTGAGACGGGAGAAGTCCGAGCTTCAGGCCGGGCTTGGGTGCATTGTGAGACCCTGTCCCCTAGCAGAATAAAATGACCAGCTAGAATCATGGTTTGAAGAAGACGGACAGAGAGAAGGGACTGAGCAGATGGCTTAGTCAGTACAAATTTTTGCCATCAAGCACGAGGACCTAAGTTGGGATCCAGAACTCATGTAAAAAACTAGATATGATCTTACACCTGCAGTCTCAACATGGCAGTAGGATAGGAAGAGCCCTGGGGCCTGCGGCCCAGTCAGTCTAGCCAGTTGGTGAGGTCCAGGTTTTATGAGAGACCATGGCTCAAAAAGTCAGCAAAAGAGATGACATCTGCTGCTGACCTCTGGCCTCAAGTGTGAGTGAGTGCATAGGCAAGTGTATCTGGATGCACAAAAGAGAAAGAAAGTCATGCACATTTGTAGAGAGACGCTCTTAAAAGCACCACCTGTTAATTAAAAAAAGCCAATGGTCAATGATCTGAGGCAGGAAATCAGAGGTGGGACTTTGGCAGGAAGAGAGGGGATTCTGGGAAATAGAGATAAAAGGGTGCCATGGGAGGAGGGGGGAGACTGACTGAGGAGACGGAGGTAAGCCAGGAGGTAGAGAAACTCGGAGAGATGCTGGGGAAAAAAGAAGGAAGAAGCCAGCAGGGACTGAAGGAGAGGGAACTAACCAAGTGGTAGACATAAAATAGATTAAATGGTTAAATAAGTTAAGAGCTAGTCAGGGAATGAGCCAAAGCTTATGGCTTGGGCGTTTAATAATAACTAATTAATCTCAGATTCATTATTCTGGGAGCTGAGGCTGGGAAAGAAAAACTTGGAATTTAAAAATTATTTTTACACATTCTTCCAACTTTCCAGTTAAACACTGTGCCGCCTTTCTGCTCCCTTTCACCCTTAGCTTCTTTTGGAGGAGCCAGTGTGGAGCCAGTGTGAAGCCAGCGTAATCCTTTTGCTCGGGCACTAAGTTTCAAAGTAAAGATCAAAATGTTTGCGGAGGAAATTGTGCAGTGCCACGGAAGCTCTTATGCACATATTAGGACATCAGGAAGATTTCAAAGAGGAAGAGGCAAGAAATGAATCCGCGTTGGGCTGGGTAGCCCTAGGCACTGATCCCGGTTGTTTACATCCTCTGCAAGTTCCTCAATCTCCTCACTCCCCAGGCCAGGCAGCTGGGAGGAAAGAGGCTGAGCACGGAACTAGGTGGAGCAGCCTTTGCTGGTCACACCTCTCTGTCTGAGCGTCCAGAGCACGTCAACCAGGCTGGAAGCAGAAGAAGGAGAAGTAGGGAATTCCTGCTTGGAGGAAGAAACTATTGGATTAGACAGTGAATGGGGAGACCCCGCCTACTAAGGAGGAGCCAGACTGAGGAGCACCCCTGGGAGTCCTGACTGCTGGGGAGGAGTAGAAAGATCGCAGTAGCGGTCGGGACATGCAGGCCCTGGGAGGACAGAGAGCCCGAGTGAGGATGGAGCGGGACTGAGATGGAAGCGTTTTTTCTGATGTGATTGTCCTGTGGAGGCATAAGTCGTGGAGGAGGTGAAGGGCCCATGAGCTTTGGTGGCAGAAACAGAACAAACAAGTACACTGAATTCTTCATGGAAGAGGGCAAGCCACTGAGAGCACAGGCACCCGGCGACCAGGGTCCAAAACCATCAGAGAAAGGGCAGAGTAAGGCGGGAGCACATGTCTCTAGTTCCACCTAGCTAAAGTCTAGGGCCCAAGGGTTTGAGGCCAATATACCGAGGCACCCTGTGCCACAGGGGTGTGGGGAGAGGGAAGAAAGCAGGAGGGAGGGAGCTACAGGGTGACCTAGAGTAGAGGTTCTCAGCTAAGGCCCGATATCTTAACTATGATCCTTTGTGCAGATTGGGACAGCCTCAGAACGTGGCCTCAGGGGAATGACACCAGTGTGCTGGTTTGAATAGGAATGTGTAACTTTAATTTTTTTCAAAGCCTATTTTTAATGATGATTCTTAAATGCTTCAACCTCCCTTGTAGCCCACCACCCACCAGAGGTAGTGGAAAAGAAAGGATACTAGGGAAGTGGACCTGTTTAGAAAGGTTCTTTGGAGCAACTCCTGTCTGTGCTGTCTGGAAATCGGCAGTTCAGTCCACAGGGTAGCAGACAGCTCAATCCACTTGCAAACCCAGACACACCAGCCGTGCAGTTCGGTAGAGTCAGGACAGCAAACATGAATCAGCAGTGGTGGTGCTACCCAGCAGAGACAGATAGATAGTCCTTAGCCTTGGCTGGAGTCAGCTGGAGGGACACAGGAGGAATGCCGGGAAAAGTTCTCAGCTGTGCATCTCGCAGGGAAGCCCAGATCAGCGAAGAGGCCTGCTGAGTTCTATTTATACCCCCCAAACATCACGTGTCCTCCATGGGTCTTGCCTCAGCATGTGTCTTGTCTCAGCATGTGAATCTGTTTCACCTGGCATCACTCTGCCAATAAGCCTGAATCTGCAGAAGTGGCAAGAAGCTGGGGCACACCACCAGAAGTGTTTGGTGCATTTCCCTCGATGGAATCCCAACAAATGGAGCTGACTATGAAATGTAAGGCGGACCAACGCATGTGTGCAAAGAGTCCTTCATCGTGTGTCCTTTCACGTGTTTGCTTTAGCAGACCTTCCTTTTTCCTGTGTCTGTGAAACGTTCCTTTATAAGTCTGCCTTAGGGGCTGGAGAGATGGCTCAGCGGTTAAGAGCTTTTCCTAAAGGTCCTGAGTTCAAATCCCAGCAACCACATGGTGGCTCACAACCATCTGTAATGAGATCTGACGCCCTCTTCTGGTGAGTCTGAAGACAGCTACAGTGTACTTACATATAATAATAAATGAATCTTTAAAAAAAGTTAAAAAAAAAAAAAAAGAGCTGGGCAGTGGTGGCGCATGCCTTTAATCCCAGCACTTGAGAGGCAGAGGCAGGTGGATTTCTGTGTTCGAGGCCAGCCTGGTCTACAGAGTGAGTTCCAGGACAGCCAGGGCTATAAAGAGAAAACCCCTCTCGAAAAACAAAAAAAAAGAATTAACAAAACAAAAAAAAAGCAGAGGCAGTGGATGACTTTAAAGAAGTAGCATTTAAAAAAGAAAAAGTCTGCCTCAGCCTTTCACCTGTGTCCACTTTGGGAAAACATTCCTTTTCTTGCCCCGACAAAACACCATCCAACACAACCGACTCTCCTAAGGACCATTAAGTTTCCACTTCAGGAATGGTCCCCATGGGCTTGTGTGTTTGAATGTTTAGCCCATAGGGAATGGCACTATTAGAAGGTGTGGCCTTGTTGGAGTAAGTGTGTCACTATGGGGTCGGCTTTTAGGTCTCTTATGCTCAAACTATGACCAATGTAGCACACAGTCTGCTGCCTTTTGATCTTAGCTCCCCCAGTACCAAGTCTGAATGCATGACACCATGCCTCTTGTCATGATGATAATGGACTAAACCTCTGAAACTGTGAGCCAACCCTAATTAAAAAAAAAATTTTTTTTTTGAGTTGCCATGGTCATGATGTCCCTTCCTAGCAATAGAAACCCTAGCTCCTGGTTCCTGAGCTCTTAGGGCGGCTTCAAGGATATTGGCAAGAATTTGACATTGGGCTAGGACAAGGAAGTAGGCCCAAGATGAATACAGCTGAGGAATGCATTCTTTGTTTCTTGATCATCCTGTTAAGTCCCTGAATACAGAATTGTGGGATCTTTGCTTATGTCTTATTTGTTCCTTGACTACTTTGTCTTTGACCTAGAACTGACCCTATTCTTTGCCTGTGCCTAGAATGGTAAAAAAGGGTCTAGAGAAAAATAAACCTGCTTCAGCAGCACTGGCTGGGGTCATGTTATAATGTTGTCTAATTGTCTTTTCTTTTTTGTAATCCTCCCTCCTTCCCTCGAGACCCCGTTGACTGACTGAGCCGGCTTGGTCAGTACAGGATGTTAGTTTAGTTCCGACGCAGGTGGACAGGAATGGCTGCTCTGAGGCTGGAAGGAGCCTGCGATAAGGCAGCTAGCCTCTGGCCCTGCAGCATTCCAGGCTCCTCACAGGACTGAAGGTCTACCAGTCAGTCTGCAGACACGGCTTCTTTTCAGGAGTGTCCGTTCACAAGAACCATCTCCCTACTGGCCAAACATCAATTTTGTTCATGTGGGGACCACATATTACCCTTGTGGCTAGGATCTGTTGTAGATGAGGCTGGGTTGGAGTTCAGAGATCCAGCTTTCTCTGCCTCCTGAGTATTGGGATTAAAGGCATGGGCCAACATATCTGCAATAACCAAAATTTATATATTTTTAACAAGAATAACTGTGTAGTTTCCTCTGTATTCACAACTATTTATATTACATGAACCATCTTCCTTACATTTGTTTGGGGTTTTTTTGTTTGTTTGTTTGTTTGTTTGTTTTCGAGATAGGGTTTCTCTGTGTAGCCCTGGCTGTCCTGGAACTCACTCTGTAGACCAGGCTGGCCTCAAACTCAGAAATCCACCTGCCTCTGCCTCCCAAGTGCTAGGATTAAAGGCATGTGCCACCACTGCCTAGCTCATTGTTTGTCTCTTTAAAGCTTTTTAGTAAATCTTTTTATTTATTTATTATTTAATGTATGTGAGTACACTGTCGCAGTTTTCAGACATACCAGAAGAGGGAGTCAGATCCCATTACAGATGGTTGTGAGCCACCATTGTGGTTGCTGGGAATTGATCTCAGGATCTCTGGAAGAGCAATCAGTGCTCTTAACCACTGAGCCATCTCTTCAGTCCCTTCTTTAAAGTTTTCAGTTTTACTATGAGCAAAATGATGTTAGGCTGAGAACTTTGAGCAATTGCTTTACAGGCCAGCTGGACAATAAGTACATTATGTAAAAATAAAGTTTAACCATGTGAAGGCAGATAGTTCATATACACAAATACACATAAGGCTTTTTAATAAACAGAGTTTCAATTCTATTGTTTGTTGGGATTATATTTTCTACAATCCTTATTGTTAAATCTCAAATAGGCTGAGGTGCTTATTTAACATCAAAGTGGACCTGGCCCCTAGGTTCTCCCTGCAATTCCTCAGCCCCAAGAATGTTTTAGAAAGAAATCCTTATAAAAATCTATGTGTATATATAACATTAAATGTTTATGAAACAATACATGTCATTTTAATAGGTTTTAAGGTGTTTAGAGTACTCAAATTTATAGAAGATCAAGAATTTCTCAGGCCTTAATATATGATTACAATACTTAAATTTGAATCTATATATGCACTTTAGGACATAAAAGAAATGAATTTAAGAAGTCAGCTGAAATGGCCACAATGTGTTATAATCTTTTGACATAAACAACATACAAAAACAACCCAGAGTTACACTGGAACAATTATATAGAAATGTGACACAACTAGGACACCTAATTCAGGAAAAAAAAAGTTAGAAAGCTTATCTCTCTTTCTTTAAGCCGGTAGGCTTAGTAACACAGGAGATCAAAAGGTGAAGTTCTTCCAAGAGACTTAAGGTAATCCCCTTCTCTTTCTCTTTCTGAATAGTGGAGGAAAGGAGAGGTTTTTGTTTGTCTTTCTTTTTGAGAGAGGCAGAAGTGTTCTTTCCTTCCATCCTGTGGCTCCAGGGTTGGTGGCATGTGCCCATGCACACTGAGCGATTTTGATAGTGCCTCCTTTTCCTCTTATGTATGCGCACATGCATGTTCAGTATGTCTGCACATAGACAACCTGAGGTTGCAGTCGGGAATTTTCCTTATTTTTGAAAATAAGGAAACACTCCTGTAAGTGTTCTGGCAGATAGAAACATTCTGAAGACATTCTTGTCTCTCCATCTGACTATGAGACCTTTGAAGGAACTGATTCCGAGGATAATGGAGTTTCCCAGGAATCTCATGTTGGGAAAAGGAATGGTGCTAGCTAGCCAGAGAAATGTGCCTTCCTGAAAGAGATTTCAAACAACTCTGGCAACTTGTCAAACTACCTTACAGAACCAGACTAAAACCTAGATGAAGGTGAGTCACTGGTGGGTGTAACTGTAACTGTCTCTTTTTTTTTCCTTTTGGTTTTTTGAGACAGGCTTTCTCTGTGTGATGGTTTGTAAATGCTTGGCCCAGGGAGTGGCACAATTAGAAGGTGTGGCCCTGTTGGAGTAGGTGTGTCACTGTGGGTGTGGGCTATAAGTCCCTCATCCTAGCTGCCTAGAAGCCAGTATTCTGCTAGCAGCTTTCAGATGAAGATGTAGAACTCTTAGCTCCTCCTATACCATGACTGTCTTGATGTTGCCATGCTCCTGCTGTGATAATAGACTAAACCTCTGAACATGTAAGCCAGCCACAGTTAAATTTGTCCTTATAAGAGTTGCCTTGGCCATGATGTCTGTTTGAGAGACAGGGTTTCTCTGTGTGTAGTAGCCCTAGCTGTCCTGGAACTCACTCTGTAGACCAGGCTGGCCTCGAACTCAGAAATCTGCCTGCCTCTGCTTCCCAAGTGCTGGGATTAAAGGTGTGCTCCACCACTGCCTGGCTCAATTCCTATTTTTATTATAGGGACTTCTTATGATTAACTAGATGGTATATTGTTTCTTGCTGGAACCAGAGTTTTAGATGTTTGTTAAGGTCAAGTCCAGGCTGTGAAACAAGAGTTCTTTCATGTGCTCACAATGAGTAATAGCTTAGCGTAAGGCAAGATTGAAAGTAAAAGATTAACAGCTCATCAGCTCTGACAAAAGAAATGGAGTCCAAAGCCTGTATGCAGAACCCAGGCTGGGACTCAGTTTGCTCCAGTTTAGACCCAGAGGGCCAGGATCCTTCTGGGCATTTATTTGTTCCTAAATAAGTTGTAGAAGCAAATTAATAAGTAATATTCATAATAGCATAATTCTACTCTCTCTCTCTTTTTTTTTTTTTTTTTTTTTTTTTTTTTTTTGTTTTTTTTTTTTTGGTTTTTCGAGACAGGGTTTCTCTGTGTAGCCCTGGCTGTCCTGGAACTCATTCTGTAGACCAGGCTGGCCTTGAACTCAGAAATCCACCTGCCTCTGCCTCCCAAGTGCTGAGATTAAAGGCGTGTGCCACCACCGCCCAGCTACTCTCATTTAAAAAAAAAAAAGTGTGTATTTCATCAATGCTATAGCTTTGTGTCCACTAACACCTTACATTTTCATGCTCTGAAACAGGTCTAAGTCTGCCACCCAGGTTACGTCATCTGGTTTTTATTGTTCCAGATTTTCCACTCAAAAGTCCTAGGGATTTATTTTGAACTATTCTCTATGACTATAATGTAAAAAGGACTTTGCTGATATATGGCTGTTGGCCAGGTATGGTGGTATATGTCTTTAATTCCAGTACTCTAGAGGTGAGTTCAAGGCCAGCCTGGTCCACATAGCAAGTTCCAGGCTAACAAGGGCTACTTAGTGAATCTCTTTTTCAAAGAACAACAAAACACAGGATATTCCTTCCTTAGAGTCCCCCACTGTCAGGAGTACTTTCTCACTTCTCCCTATACAAATCAAAAACAGACAGACGGACGGACGGACGGGCAGACGGACGGACGGGCAGACGGACGGACGGTCAGACGGACGGACGGACAGGCTTGGGGGATGGCTCAGTGGATAAAGTACTCAGAACAGAAAAATGTGGATGAAGTTCCAACCCATGGAACCCATGTAAGAGCCTTGAAGGCTTGATGGCTTCCTGGAACTCCAGCACTTGGGAGGGAGAGCTAGGAGGTCCCTGAGGGTAAGCTTTCTGGTTAGAGCAGCTAGAATTGAGGAGATCCAGGTTCAGCTAGAGACCCTGCCTCAATAGAGGACAATTGAGGAGGGTACCAGATGTAAACCAGGCCTCCATAGCCAAATGCATAAATTCAAACATGCATACACACATATGCATGCCAGAAAAAAAAAATTATCGAAAGTAAAAGTGTCTAACTAAGGGCTGGAGAGATGGCTCAGAGGTTAAGAGCACTGACTGCTCTTCTGAAAGTCATGAGTTCAAATCCCAGCAACTACATGGTGGCTCACAACCATCCGCAATGAGATCTGATGCCCTCTTCTGGAGTGTCTGAAGACAGCTACAGTGTACTTACATATAATAAATAAATAAATCTTTAAAAAAAAAAAGTGTCTAACTAAGACTGGAGGAAATGGAGCACTTGGACAAGCACAGGAAGCTTTAATCCTGTACACTGGGAGACAGGGAGATACATAAATACATGAATGATTGAATGAATGAATCAAGGAATCAATGAATGAATGATTTAAAAATCCTTGAGGGATGGGCAGGTTGCACATACCTTCAATCCCATCACTTTCGAGGTAGAGGCTGGTGGATCTAGTCTGGTCTACAGAGTTAATTAATTCCAAGGCAGCCAGGGCTACATAAAACAACCCTGTTTTGAAAAGAAAAAAAAGAAAGAAAGAAAGAAAGAAAAGAAAAGAAAAATGCTTGAGACTTTTCTCTTTTGAGGATGCTCACCTGGCAGTTTGTATAACAATACATTTCAGAAACACCATCTCCTTGGCTATGAGATTTCAGGGTCTTTCCTGACCTCACAGGGAAAACTCTCTCCTTTCTTCTGGAGTCCCTGGCTCCGTGCCTATTTCTCTAAATAAGAGCACATCCTCCTCTATGCCCATCTCCAGCAACTTCCTCCTCTTAGCCCTCCCCCAGGGTGTGGTCCCCCTGGCAGTGCCACCATCTGTGACTGGTTTTAAAAGGAATGCTCTTCCTCAGGTTCTAGCTTGCCACTGCGGCCTCTGTTCTCATGTGCTGTCTGTCAGTGGGATGGGAGCAGGAAGCAGATAGCAGAATCTCCTGAAATCGGACTTCTCTCTGCTCCCCAAGCTTCCCAGCCACCAAAATTCTCCTCTTTGCCCCACCTCCACCTTTTTTTCCCAAACTGAATGTGAGGTTTACCACTGAACATAATTTGGTGCAGTATAGGACCCGGCACAGTGGAAGCTCTTTCTGCAGGACCCACACTTCTCCAGGGAATGATAGGGGATATTTCTGAACCTATAGCCTTCAGGGATGAGCCACTTCTCAGCTATCATCTTCAAATTCATCCGCAATAAACTTGGTGAAGCCTCACTTCTTTGAGTTGTGAATCATCTGTGGCCAGGCAACTTGAGCATGGTAGGGCTTCAGTCACGTGTTCCTTACTCTGCAGCTTGGTGAGAACAGAGGAGATGACTTAACCACTATGGCCAGAGGCTTCCCAAAAGCTCTGAAAGCCATCTGGAGCCTGTCCGCCCCACACAGGACAGCATCTTGTTGATGCAGATGGTATGAAAAGGGAATGACCTCTCTCGACTATGAAAGCCTTTTTTCCCACAACCCTTTATAATGTATAGTGTCTTTGTGATACCTGTAAACCAAATACCCTCAAGATGTCAGAGAAAGAGATGTGAAAGCCACCTCAGAGCCCTTTGCGGAGGTGTGTCTAGCTACTCTACTCCGCCCTTTAAACAACTTGGAACAAAACTAAGACACCTTAGAGGTGAACACTTGCTAGCTCAACACTCAAAACTGAGGCAGGAGGATTTTGAGTTCCAGAGTTCCAGGTCTGCATGGGCTACGCAGAGACACCTTGTCTCAAAACAAACAAAAACCCACAAGAGATTTATGTTTTGTTTTGTTTTGTTTTTTTGTGGTGCATATGCAAGTTTGTGGAGGACCAAGGACAAACTCAGGTATCATCTTCAGGAAGTGGTCTATCACTTGTGAGACAGGTTCTTTTGTTGGCCAGGAGCTCATCAATGAATTCTATTGGGGTGTGGGTGTGCTGGGCAAGCTCTTTACCAACTGAGCCATCTCTAGTGCCCCAAGAGCTTCCAATTCTGATTGGCCCAAGTGTTGGCCCAAGTGGTTTTTTTTCTAAAGATTTATTTTTTATTAATTATATGTAAGTACACTGTAGCTGTCTTCAGACACCCCAGAAGAGGGCATCAGATCTCATTACAGATGGTTGTGAGCCACCATGACTTTCAAAAGGGCAGTCGGCACTCTTAACCGCTGAGCCATCTCTCCAGTCCCGGCCCAGGACCTTTAAACTCCTGATCCTTCTGACTCTGCTTCCCTAAGTCAGGCTTGCTCCATTCTGCCTGGCCCTCTATACAACTTTTTCTAGTACAATGGTTCTCAACATTCCTAAAGCTGTTAATACAATTCCTCATATTGTGGTGACCCCCAATCAATAAAATTATTTTCATTGCTACTTCATAACCACAATTTTTCTGCTGATATGAATCACAATGTAAATGTCTATGTTTTCTGATGGTCTTAGGCAACCCCTGTTAAAGGGTCATTTGACAGCCCTCCACACATCCGAGAGATTACAAAAAGAAATGCAGCAAAACAGTAATAGTGAGTTTTGGTCTGTTTTTTTTTTTTTTTTCCTAGATGGGCTATTTCTCCAATCTTTACTTACTTCTATTTATATTTTTTAAAATGAACTTATTATGGATTTATAAAAATAAAGGGTTCTGTTGGAAGAAATGAGAAACTCCTCATGGGGAAAGACTGTGAGTTCAGCATGAGTCATTAAATAGAGACTCAGTTGTCTTGAAAAAAGCAGTGTATGAGGGTCACAGCCGCTTCATCACAAGGCTCTCAAAACAGAGAAGTCTTTCTAAGAGACGTGGAGTTCAAGGGCAGGAAAGGAAGTTGGTTTTCGGTTTTTGGCAGGAGCTGGTGGGAAGCACCATAGAAATCTATCCTCCCCCCAAATAGAGGGTCCTTAAGCCTGCCATCTGTAAGTAAGCCCCCTCCCTTCTCCTACTCCCTGACCCTCAGGGTTTTACGTTGTTCAAACCAGCCTTAGACTTCTGAGCCCAAGGAAAATTCCTTCAGTGTCTGAAGTGCCTGAGTCCGAGTACCACCCAGGCTCAGAGGGACAACCCCACTAACCGAGATTGCCCTCTCCTCCTCCTTTGTGTATGTTTGTATGTGTGATATATGAATTCCTGTGGTTGTGTTTGCTCCTGTGGGAGACTGTGAGACCAGAGGGTGACATTTGCATGTCTTCCTCAGACACATCACCTTTTTTAAAAAAATAAGTTTATTTACTTTCAGTTAGTATGTGAGTGTGTGTAAGCCACGTATATGCATGAGCCTTTGGAGGCTAGAAGAAGAGTTTCAGATCTCCTGGAGCTGGAGTTACAGGCATTATGGACTGCCTTACGTGTGCTGGGAACTGATTTTAGGTCCTCCAGAAGAGCAATAAATGCTTTTAACTACTGAGCCAGCTCTCCAGTCCTGAGGGATATACTTAAGAAAAAAATGTTTCCAGCCGGGCGATAGTGGCGAACGCCTTTAATGCCAGCACTTGGGAGGCAGAGGCAGGCAGATTTCTGAGTTCAAGGCCAGCCTGGTCTACAGAGTGAGTTCCAGGACAGCCAGGGCTACACAGAGAAACCCAGTCTGGGGAAAAAAAAAAAAGGAAAAGAAAAATGTTTCCATTATTATACTATTGTTATAATCCTTGTATGATACAGTTTTCCCACTAAACATTAGATGTTTTGTTTTCAATTTTACCTTGGAGGAGAACTGGGCCTGGCCAGATGGCTCAGCAAGTAACTTGCACTTGCAAAAGGAGCCTGACTGACTTAAGTTTAAGTTTGTACCTAGAACACACATGGCCTTTGACTTACACACACATACACAGACATGCATAGACACACATGCAGACAGACACAGACATACATACACACATATGCAGATATATACACACATATACATACATACACATGCAAACATATGCACACACACAGACACACAAAATAAATATAATTTTTTTTTATTTAAAAAAAGGAGCCGGGCGGTGGTGGCGCACGCCTTTAATCCCAGCACTTGGGAGGCAGAGGCAGGTGGATTTCTGAGTTTGAGGCCAGCCTGGTCTACAGAGTGAGTTCCAGGACAGCCAGGGCTACACAGAGAAATCCTGTCTCGAAAAAAACAAAAAACAACAATAAAAAAAGGAGAAATTAACTTTCAAGTTATTCACATTGGAAGTGGCTCAAGTTAAAAGGAATTTAAACTAATTTTTCTATTTTTATTATGAGTAAAAAGTGAAAATAAATTATTTTGTTTCTAAATTTGTTCACTTTTATATGAATTATCAGAAATCTCTCGATGAATAAAATTTAACAAATCTATTCAAAGGAATTTAAACTAAAAAATATTCCTATATTTATGTATATAAATGTGTTTGTGTATATAAACATAAATGGTGTCCTGGCTAGTTTTATGTCAACTTGGCACAAGCTAGAGTCATCTGATCAACAGAGAAAATATTTCCATGAGACCAAGATGTTTTCTTTTTCTTTTTTTTTGAAAGATATATTTATTTTATTTATATGAGTACACTGTAGCTGTCAGACACATCAGAAGAGGGCATTGGATCCCATTACAGATAGTTATGTGCCACCATGTGGTTGCTGGGAATTGAACTCAGGACCTCTGGATGAGCAGTCAGTGCTCTTTTTTTTTTTTTTTTTTTAAAGATTTATTTATTATTATATGTAAGTATACTGTAGCTGTCTTCAGACACACCAGAACAGGGTGTCAGATCTCATTATGGATGGTTATGAGCCACCATGTGGTTGCTGGGATTTGAACTCAGGACCTTTGGAATAGCAGTCAGTGCTCTCAACCGCTGAGCCATCTCTCCAGCCCCAGGATATTTTTTTAATTATCGATTGATGCAGGAGGGCAGGTGGGCCCTGACCATTGTAGGTAGTTCCATCCCTGGGCTGATAGTCCTGGGTTTTATAAGAAAGCTGGCTGAGCACCCCTCCATTGCCCTTGCATCAGCTTCTGCCTCCAGGTTCCAGCCCTGCTTGAGTTCCAGTCCTGACTTCCTTTGGTGATGGACAGCAATGTGGAAGTGTAAGCTGAATAAACCTTTTTCTTCCCAACTTGCTTTTTGGTCATGGTGTCTCATCACAGCCATAGAAACTCTAACTATTAAATCTGAAGCTCATCAATTAGCTAGGGTGGCTGTCAGGTGAGCCCCCAGGTCCCTCCTGTCTCTGCTTCTCTTCCCAGTACTGGGATTAAAGATGTATGGCTTTTTGTTGTTGTTGTTGTTGTTGTTGTTGTTGTTGTTGTTGTTGTTGTTGTTTTGAGACAGGATTTTTCTCTATATAGATCCCTAGCTATCCTGGAACTCAACTATGTAGACCAGGCTGGTCTCTACTCTCAGAGATGTGACTGCTCTGCCTCCTGTGTACTGGGATCAAAAGTGTGCACGGCCACTCCCATGCGCAGCCACGCCCATGCCACTTTTTCGTGTTGAACCTTTTCTGAGAGCTAGTGGTGTGAACTCAGATTCCCGTGCTTGTACAACAAGTACTTTACCCACCTTAGTCTTTTTTTTTTTTTTTTTTTTTTTCCTAAACTGAGTTTTACTAGCCCAGGCTAGCCTGAACGCCTATGTAATTAAGTATGCGCCTGAACTACTAACCCTCTTGGTTCTACCTTCCAAATACTGGAATTACAGATGTGATCCCAAGTTTAGTGGGGAATTTTTAAATGTCCAGTGCTTGAACTTAACCAATCAAGCTAACTTAAATAAGAAAAGAACATTTTATAAAACTCACAAAACAGGTTTGTTTTTTGGGTTTTTTTTTTTTTTTTTTAGAAAGAAGCAGCTGCGTTGAGACAACAAAAACTGATGAACTGGCACTGCCCTTGGAGCCGCGCACCTGCAGCAGGGAGTCCAGAGCTGTTGGAGAAGCCCCGCCTCCTTCCTGGATCGAGCTGGCAGCAAGCCAGGGGCTACTTGATTGGTGCAGGCTGCTCTTAAAGGAGCCTCTGCCCCTCTCAGCTTCTCTGCTATAAACCCTCAGTGCCCATGAGAAATGGATCAACAGGTAGCAAGGTGCTCATCCTTTGAAATTAAAATTTTGTCTGTTTTAAATATCTAAATATGCCGGGCGGTGGTGGTGCACACCTTTAATCCTAGCACTTGGGAGACAGAGGCAGGAGGATTTCTGAGTTCGAGGCCAGCCTGATCTACAGAAAGAGTTCCAGGACAGCCAGGGCTATACAGAGAAAACCTGTCTCGAAAAACCAAAAAAGAAAAAAATATATAAGTATGTTTGCCACTACACCTTTATTTCTGACTGCTCTTAAATGTTTACTATGTTCGGCATGTCTTGGTTATAAAATATTGGTTTATAATTTATGATGTGTGGTTAAAAATACATTGGTAACAGAAAGTTGGCTTAAAAACAAATAACTCAGGATTAAAGCCATTCTGGGCAAAAACACACGGCATAAGCCAACGAAAGACACAGATCTCTAAAGATGCTTTTAAATCGGGGTAATAGTTTTATGTAATTCCTGCCCTAAAAACCAGACTTCTAAAAGATAGGATTTAAAAGTGTTTCTTTAGTGAGGTATTAAGGCTGAGCCTTCATGCATTTATATACAAGAACTTTTCTTGCTGGCAGCTAAACTTTGTAATATGAAAATAATACCCTTGGTATTGATTTTAGAGATACTGGATTGTTTAAACTGTTAAAAGAAAACATACAAACTTGGTTTTGTCTTTTAAAAATTATGGTTATGATCTATGACTCCACTCTTTAAAAAGACACTTTATTTTGATATTGCAAAAACAACTTTTAAAATTATTTAAATAGGGCTGGAGAGATGGCTCAGCAGTTAATAGCATTGGTTGTTCCTTCAGAGGTTCTGAGTTCAATTTCCAGCAACCACATGGTGGCTTACAACCATCTGTAATGGGATCTGATGTCTGTGGTGTGCTCATATACATAAAATAAATAAATCTTTAAAAAATTATTTAAATATATAAAGATATGGGACATTTTATTCTAATAATGATGGAAACTATAATGACTTTAGAAATTATAGTAAACAGCATCAAATTATGGACCCATGGAGGGACGATTATGATGAAAGCAGCTCAGGCAGTCCCTATGATGGTGGTTATGGATCTGATACATACATATAATATATAATAACAGAAGGTTTTCATTTAAAAATGCAGCTATTGATTAATGTAATATGATGTCAATTAGATATACATTCCTGAGGGTTTTCTTTCTTTTTTTCTTTTTTTTTTTTTTTTTTTTTCCACCCAAGACAGGATTTCTCTGTGTAGCCCTGGCTGTCCTAGAACTCACTCTGTAGACCAGGCTGGCCTCTAACTCAGAAATCTGCCCGTCTCTGCCTCCCAAGTGCTAGGATTAAAGGTATGTGCCACCACTGCCTGGCCTGAGGGTTTTTTTTTTTAATTATTTGTTGTAGCTTTGTCTTTTTCTTTTCATTATATCAAATATATTGATTTGTAAATTATGGTAATGATACCAGGAATAAAAATTAAGGATTTTTTTAATTGGATATTTTATTTATTTACATTTCAAATGTTATCCCCTCCATAAACCCCCATCCCATCCCATGCCCTGCTTCTATGAGGGTGCTCCCCCACCCACTCCCTCCTCCCTGCCCTGGCATTCCCCTACACTGGGGCATTGAGCCTTCACAGGACCAAGGGCCTCTCCTCCTATTGATGCCAGATAAGGCCATCCTCTGCTACATATGCAGCTGGAGCCCTGTGTAAGCTTTGGTTGGTGGTTTAGTCCCTGGGAGCTCTGGAGGGTCTGGTTGGTTGATATTGTTGTTCTTCCTGTGGGGTTGCAAACCCCGTTTTTAGAAGTTTACAGCATTAAAAAAAGGTTAAGAATCACTGGCTCTTGAAATTCTGCCCCCCCCCCCCCCCCCCACATTTCCTTTCAGTTTGCCTGAGCTCTGGCAAGGCTCCAGCAGGCCCTTCCTTTCAGCCCAACATGCCAATAACAGCTTCCTTAGCCAAACAAGGTTTTTGCCATTTTCCCCAACTTGTTAACCCTTTTCCTGTGCTGATATTGCCTTCAGCTTAAGCCTAATCATACAGGAAACTGTTATGTTCTCTAATGACATACCAGATAAAGGTCAGGAAAGTTTGTAGTCTCTTTATGGAGTATGTTTTTGGGTTTTAAAAGTTTTATTTTGATACTAGAAGAGCTTCAATTCAAAACTGTGATTTTTTAAAGGCTCAAACATAACAGGGATAGAGAATCAGTAACCTTGTAAATGATCAAATCCTTTAATATGTTCAGAAATATATATGAAGTCATGCTAAGAACTGATGCAGTTAGTTTCATGATTAAGCTTTATTTAGTCTCCTGTCTTATGTTTGCAAGGTATAGTTTAGAGCAGATCACTAAAACCAGACAGAGATATGCTAGGTAGGTACTAGCCCTCAAACCAGTCAGAGATCTGCTGACTGTGGCATTTAATATGTTTAAACTTACCATGACAGACAGAGACTCCTAAATCCTAACATATGGGCCCAATGACAAAGGACATAGCCACTGGGCATAGTTGCCCCAATGCCTTACCTACTGCCAGAGCCCAGCCTGAGCTGTGGACAAACAGAGGACAGAGAACTGCTTGCCACACTTTGCTTAGGATGAGATGAGGTCAGTCCCTCCCATGCTCCTCTTCCACAGAAAAAGCCTCTTCATCTTCTGGACCTGACAGCCAAAGTGTCCTTGGTGCAACGGAGACCACAGGAACCTGGGACCAGGCCAGGTCATGAAATATGGACTAGTCTCTGTCATTTTAACTGAATCATAGGCCATTTAGATAATAAATTATCCTTCTCAGGTCTCTGATAATATTGATGGCTAAGCTAATTATAGCTTAATAGCTAGAGAACAACAGGCAAATAGTTCCTTAAGGTAATCCACTGCTGTGTTAGTTCATTAGTCTATTCATTAGTTAGTTACCTTTTTAAATGTAACATTTTAATCTTTTTTTAAAAGGAATTATTTGTTTATTTTATGTATATGAATACATTGAAGCTGTCTTCAGACACACCAGAAGAGGGCATCAGATCCCATTACAGATGGTTGTGAGCTACCATGTGGTTGCTGGAAATTGAACTCAGGACCTCTGGAAGAGCAGTCAGTGCTCTTGAGCCATCTCTCCAGCCCCATTAGTTAGTTCTAACTACTGGGTCTCTTATTAAAAAGGACAAACAAGTTTCCTTGTTCACAGGCTTCATGTTACAGGATAAACAGATTTTATTTATTTATTTATTTATTATTTTTTTTTTTTCTGAGACAGGGTTTCTCTGTGTAGCTCTGGCTGTCCTGGAACTCACTCTGTAGACCAGGCTGGCCTCGAACTCAGAAATCTGCCTGCCTCTGCCTCCCAAGTGCTTAATGTAACTTTTTACTGTTTCTTCATTTATAAAGTCTGAGGATACAAAAGCTTCTAAAAAATATTTGAGAACGCACAAAAATATTTAAGGGTCTAGGAAAATATGTGAGGGTGATAAATAAAAATTATAGTGGCGGCGCTCGCCTTTAATCCCAGCACTTGGGAGGCAGAGACAGGTGGATTTCTGAGTTCGAGGCCAGTCTGGTCTACAGAGTGAGTTCCAGGACAGCCAAGGCTACACAGAGAAACCCTGTTTTGAAAAACCAAAAAAAAAAAAAAATTATGTTAAAAAGTCTAAGATAGCTGGGCAATGGTAGTGCATGCCTTTAGTCTTAGCACTTGGGAGGCAGAGGCAGGCAGATTTCTGGGTTCAAGGCCAGCCTGGTCTACAGAGTGAGTTCCAGGACAGCCTAGGCTACACAGAGAAACCCTATCTCGAAAAACAAAGAAACAAAAAGTCTAAGAAGATGTTTGTATATATATATATATGTATATATACACACATATATATGTATATATATATACAAGTTATAGAAATATAAGAAAATGATTTACAATATATTTTTAAAAATGGGAAAACTTTCATATTCTCCCCGCATGCTATTGTTATTTCAAAGTGCAGAACTTCAACATTGGTCAATGGAGTTCTGATAAGCTAATGAACCACTGGCTGCTACAATTCAGTCTCAAGCCCAAAACTTTAAATTCCCTTTGGCTGTCTTCTGAATACAGACTTAAAGATACTTCTCATCATGCTAAAAAAAAAAAATCCCTGT
>JADRCD010170572.1:0-16124 GCA_019843815.1 Montemys delectorum | reverse complement strand
TTTTTTTTTTTTTGGTCTGGCTCCATCCATTTACCAACACATTTTTAAACTTCAGTTTTCTTAACATACGAATAATAGTTCATTGTGCAAATATACCACATTTTCAATACATTCATCAGTTTATATTTTCTGGTTATTGTGAATAGAACAACAATGGACATGGATAAGGCAGTATCTCTATAGTATGACATAGAATCCTTCAAGTACATTCCCAATATGGGAAGCTGTATCTTGTGGTTGAGAATTATGTACACTGATCTCAATAGTGGTTTACCCACTTTATTTTCCTACTAGCAATGGATTAATTGTCCCTCTTCCTGAATCCATTGCATTTTAATCTCATTACATGCAGAAAAGTCCTTTGACAAAATCAAATACTGTTTTATGGTAAGTCTGTAAAGACTATTAGGGATATGAGGAACATATCTCAAAAGGGGGAAGACAACTTATAAGAAGCCCACAGGCAAGAGCATTCTAAACTAGAGGAAATTCAAGCATTTCCACCAAAATGAGGAGCAAGACAAGGATGTACACTCTCCATTCCTGTTCAACTTAGAATTTGAAATTTTAACTAAAACAACAAGAAAGTAAAGAAATTAGGGTTATAAAAATTGGAAAAGAAGAACTCAAAGTATCTTTATGTATAGAAAAATATATCTAGCTTGAAACTCCACCAGAGAACTTATATATTTAGCAAAGTAGAAGGATATAATATTAAGGCACAAAAGTCAGTTTTCCCTATATACAAATGACAAATTTCCTAAGAAAGAAATCAAAATGAATAATTTTCACAATATTCTAAAAATATTCTGGAATGACTGTAATAAAGCAAGTGAAATATATATCTAATAAAGACTTTAACAAGAAAGAAATTGAAGAAGACTTTAGAAAATACAAAACCATGTTCATGGACTGGGGCAATATAAAACTTGTGAAAATGGCGATTCTACCAAAGTAATCTACATATTTAATGGAATTCCCATCAATATTCCAATGCAGTCCTTCACTGAAACTGAAAAAAATAATATTAGACATTACACAGAATATATAAAAACCAAGGAGAGCTGAAACAATCCTGAACAATGAAAGAAATGCTAGATGAATCAACAATCCTAAAATTAAGATGTACTACGGAGTTGTAGAGTAATAAAAAACAGTGTGGTACTAGAATGAAAGCAGATACACTAGTCAATGAAATAAAATCAAAGACCTGGACCTAAGTCCACACATCTGCAGACACCTGAGGTTTGATGAAGGAGACAAAATACAAACAAGGAAAAAAAAAAAGACAAGATTTTCAACAAGTGGTATTGAATAAGTTGGAGACTTAAACCTAGAAGAATGAAACTAGATCCCCATCTCTCAAGTTTTACAAAATTCAAATGGAAATGAATCAAGGAAGCTCAATGTTAGACCTGATCCTCTCAATCTAATAGTAGAGAAAACAGGTACTAGGCTTTATCTCACTGGTGCAGAAACCAGCTTTTAAAACAAGATCCCAACATCACAGACATTAAGACTATTATTCTTTTCTTTTAGTGTGTTCCAGGAGACCTTTTAAATATTTGCATAAGTTTTTATTCAATAAAGTATCAGCAAAAACCTAACTGACAGCCACAGAGCCAGATACTGGAAACATGCTCACAAGCAGAATATACAACTTTCTTTTCTCATGAGTTTTGAAAGATTTCTCTTAAACCATTAACTTCAAATCAGCAATCCCACTGATGTAAAAAGGCCCAGGGTTTACATTAAATAAGCTAGGCAAGTTTGCTTTCTATATGAGAAAAAGTCTTTATTCTAAAATTTCACACTTGGTAAATTTTCTCTTTGCATGTATTTGTGAGTACATGTGTATGTATACACACACATACAAATTACAGAAACATGCACACAGAAACATACACAAACACATACATACAGAAAAATAAACAGAGAGACACAACATACATACAGAGAGTGACACACACACAGACACACATAGTAAGATAGAAACACACACACACACAAGTGAGAAGACAACTTTCAGAAGTCAATTCTCTCTTCTCACTATGGTGTCTCTTGGGAAGTGCTGCATAAATTTGCTTTGCTCAGTAAGATTATTTCTGCCCTACTCTATATCAGCTTTCCACAAAGTTGTAGTTATAAATGTAGTCCATGGGAGAACACATTTAGCATATGAAAATTTTTAAGACAGTGATAACTTCTAATTTTGGCAGATTGATCCAATCAACAAATTCCCCATATAGAAACAAAATGCTAAGCTATCCTTGCACCAAAATTAAAGACAATTCATAGATGATATAGATGTGAATTGAGAGTAGAAATCATGAGAAATAATTTAGGCTTCTTCTTCAATGACTAAATGATACAAGTAAGCCAGAAGCAAATAATAAGCATGAAGACATGGTAAGGAGTTTAAACACAGGATCTTTGTAGGTGCTAGCAAGCTAAATCCTCTTGGTAAAATTATTTCACTCTCCTGGGCAAACACACAGTCTCTTGCTGCTTTGAATGGTACTGAAGAGACCCATGTTGAGATTCTACAGCACTGGCTGTCCAACTACGTTCTGGATTGTCTTTTGAATTCGTAAACACTGAAGAGTGCATGAAATTCACTAAGCTCCATAATAATCTATTTAATGGAAAGATGCTCTTGATGAGACATGACCTCCAGAGGCTTGCTGTCAGTGACCGGGCAGTGGTGGTGCATGCCTTTAATTCCAGCACTTGGGAGGCAGGCAGATTTCTGAGTTCGAGGCCAGCCTGGTCTACAGAGTGAGTTCCAGGACAGTCAAGGCTACTCAGAGAAACCCTGTCTCAAAAAAAAAAAAAAAAAAAAGAAAAAAAAGAAAGAAAATGTTGTTGTCAGTACAAGCAACTCAGTGGACATCTCAATAAATTTCCATAAGGAGCTAAAAAGGACATTGTTTTACTTGAGATGGAGAAGTTAGAATATAAGCCCTATAAGTGAGAGCTAAAAGAATCAATAGATTGTTGATTCCTTTTCAATTGTCCCACTAATTTCAAATACCTTAATATGGGATTTAAAGTAAATACAAGATACAAATAACATACGGACTGAGTTCAATGGATTATATGTATAATTTACATATATATACATTTAAATGTATATGTAAACTTGGTATACATACATATATGTACTCATATATGCATATATATACATATATGCATCACATATATATATACATATATATACACACATACACAAACACATACATATACATTATATATATATTATACATATTATTTTATAATAATTATATATATAATAGTAACTGTTGAAAAACAAAGCCATGAATTTGAAGAAGAGCAGGTAGGATTATATAAGGGGGTATTGGAGGGAGAAAATAGTGATCAAAACACAATCTCTAACATCCTTCTGTGCTTAATATTGTGGGGGAAAGGCAAAGAGTCAAATACAATCAGAGAACAAGGATTACTAAATAAAAGTGACCAACCAGTGGTAAGGAACAAATCATAGAACCCCTAGAAATGTATGCAAAGTGCTTTAAATCCCTGAGAACAGAGAAAAGCCTCAAGCAGATTTGGACTCGAGGTTATCTGTATCTCTGTTTTCCTCCCTTGAACCTGGCCTATCACTGGGGTACTCAACCTTTCCTGCAACTGTTTTTGCAAGAAGCTGTCATTATCTTCAGGCCTGAGCTGGGTCTCTGAGTGCACCTACCTTTCCCTGAGTGCTTACATGAGTGGTTTATCTAACAGGTTACCACTTAGAATCTGAGACAGGGATGTCTCTAGGTGACCAGAGACTATCAGAATTAAAGCAAACCTGTGGGTGAATTGCCCTATTTTCTGGGAGAAGAAAGATCATGCTATGTAGCTTGATAGGAACTTGCCCTCTTGACTCTGAGCAGATTGATTTTTGACCCCTGGGACAGAGCACTGTGTCTGACCTCTGACTCACTGCTGCTTTTGTGTACAGTGGTCCAAATGCACTTCATGCTCTGCTCTGTGATCTGCTATTCTGAAAGATCAAATAACTAGGGCCTCTCTTGTAGCTCTTAAGATGCTAGAAAATAGCAGTTTGAATTATTGCCTAATTTTGTAAATTACATGAGTTAACAATTCTTGGAGGATCTGAGGGTTGTTATTCCACATTTTCTGCTTTTAGAATCTTTATTATATTTTTATATTTCATGTAGCCAGAAAGATGTAGAGACACTTTTAAACCAATGCAAACATCCAGATTCCAAACTAAGAAATCCAAATTGAATCAGCATAATACGCATTTGATACCTTCTCTATAGTAAAGGACATTAATATTAATTTAATACTAATTTAGTAAGAATGCTTTTATGAAGCCAGTAGATTTCAGAAAAGGATAGAATAATTCATTAGTTTATAGTATGTTTCCCAAATGATAATTATAATTTTGGGTTATTTGTTTCTCTACGATGACACTTTCTCTTATGCCAAATTTTGGATAATTCTGCTTTAAGAGGGTGTGTGCACATATAATTTTAATTGTATCATATCTAATTATGAAGTTTTATGTGTGTGACTAATAATTCATGTTTCAATAACCTAACTAAAAGAAACATTCTACTGTTTAATCATTGGAAGTTCCATTGTGGAGATATTGTCAAACACATGTGATTAAGTGTTGGTAACAAAAGGAATATATAAAAACTGTCTCCAAGTCTTGCTTTAAACTTTGATATGTCTAATTCACCTTTCTATTCTATCTTCACTGTAACCCATTAAATAACATTTGGTCACTATAAGACAGTTATTCAAACATATTAAGCTACAGGAAAGGTGAATCTAGTGCTAGGCCACAAGGAAATACAGACTACTACTGTTTTCTCTCACATAAATGTTTTGCTATACAAACTAAGCTTTGTGATGGAATTCTTGGGAAAATGAAGTCTTTTCAAGGGAGGCCAGATAGCACTTTCCTCTCTGTAGGTGGTTTATTTCAAAATCAAAATCAAAGGATTTGTCCTTGATCTTCTCTTCTTTTTAAATCCTTTAACTACTAATCTTTCTCAATACATTTAGAAATTAAGGCAAAGACATTGTAGTGTGAGATATTTCTTCAGCATTGAGAAATCAGCCATCCAAAGAAAAGATTAAGTCAAAATAAAAATATCCATCAAGAGATGAAGAGAACCATAAAGGGCTGTTAAATAAGAAGACATGCATTCAATGTTTAAAACAAAAGACATTTCTCGTGGCTGACTTTTCCATTCAGCCTGCGTAGAAAAGACAAGAGCCTTTCCCTAGAGGCATTTGAGTAGGAGCCAAGATGTCTTCCTATGCCAGAGGTATCACAGAAGGCACTTATAATAATATTAAGAAGAAAGCTAGATATGTTTAATGTCCCCCTAAATCAATTTATAATAACATTTAAAATTGTTTCTTTTTGCAGTTATAAAACAATTACTTCATATTCCCTCTTGTTGCCTCAATTCAGAAATGAAAGACCAAGAAGAAAACAGACTTCCTGTAAAAATATGATTCACCTTGTGGACAGTGTTGTCACCACTGGGTATGCCCTCACCCATCAACATCTTGGTGCCTCCCAAAGACAGGAACTCCATACATAGAGACTTTTTCTTAACTAAAGCGCTGATTTTATTAATGAGAAGCTTGATTTCTGATCTTAAAATTTAATATGCAACTCTCAAGACAAATAGATTAGCCACACATTAACATTTTAAATAGTGTGTCATATTTCACTGAAATCAACCTTTTAGTGAGTTACTTCCTATGAACTTTGACTTTGTCTATATTTTTCTACGATTTACAATGCAAGCCAAATATTTCTGAAGTGAAAGAGATGTATATTCATCTTTTACAAACTACCTATGCTACCTTTTCCCCAAATCATAAAACACAGCTTCATAACGATACATATTATAAAATGAAATTATTTTAAAATCGATTTTATTTTTTAAAATTGTGTGTATATGTATGAGTTTGTACATTTACGCACTGGTGTCTGAGTAAGCCAGATGTATCAGATACCATGGAACTGGAATTATAGGTGAGTGTCAGCCATCTGTTATGGGAGCTGGGAAATAACTGTGAGCTCTTTTTTTTTTATTAGATATTTTCTTTATTTACATGTAAACTTCTCCTTTCCCAGTTTCTCCTCCAAAAAAACAAACAAATAAACAAACAAACAAAAACAACAAGAAAAACCCCTGTTGCCTCCCCCCACCCCACGCCTTCCACCCCACCCTCTCCCACTTATTGGCCCTGGCATTCCCCTACACTGGGGCACAGAACCTTCACTGGGCCGAGGTCCTCTCTTTCTATTAATGATCGAATTTGCAATCCTCTACTATATGCATGCTGCCAGAACAATCAGTCCCACCATGTATAGTCCTTGGTTGGTGGCTGAGTCCCTGGGAGCTCTGAGGGTATAGTTAGTTCATATTGTTGGTCGTCTTTTTGAAAGCAGTGCCCATCTTAACTGTAGGGACATTGCTCCTTACTCCGAGATCAATTTTAAAAGCAACAACCAATACATTGAGATTAAGACACATAATATCAACCTAAAGATCATTTCAGGTGGGCAGACAGGCTCAAAGGTTGATTGCTTCTTTACATTCCACTTAATTGAATGTGGTTTTGATTCCTCTTATAATTCTATTTAGACTATTTACCTTCTTGCTCCATGATGTATAATTTAGGTTTGGTATTTTATAAAGAAAGGAGATTTATCTAGTTCATTTCAGTAGACTGAATATCCATGATGGGACGCATCTGATAAAGGGATCTTGGCTGGGCTCAGCATGCAGATGGTATCAGATGTGAATCATGTGTTCAAAAGGGAGGAGTCACATGGTAAGAAACACCAAAAAGAGGGCTAGGGGTCAAGCTTGTTCTTTTATATAAAAAAAGATTGCATCAATCATAATGGAGGGTGATGCTCCCAGTGACTTTACCATTTCACTAGGGCCCACCTTCTAAAGGTTCCATCATTTGCTAATGATTCCATGTTGGTGGTCTGTAGCACACAAACTTTGGAGACACTCTACCTCCTTGCCAGGGCAGCAAGCATACATTTCACACACCTCCACTCCTTTGCTAAAAGCACTGAAAGGAGAGGAGAGTGTGCTGACTAGGAAAATAGCATTGTTCTCAGATCGCAGTGTTGAAAACTCTAAAGAAAGCTTTTGTAAAGAGATATATTACATCATAGTCCCCTTCACTGAACTCTTGCCATTCTGGAGAGTACTTAACTGGAAAGTTTATATGTAGAACAAAGAAAAATCAATGGAAGACTGGGGACTAGGAATTGATTTTCCTTGACATATTTCTAGGGGAAAACAAAACACTGGCAATATCCCTGAGACAGGGACTTCCCAATGCGTGTGTCTCCTGCTGGGAATTGTAGTTTATTTGCAATGGTCTTAAGAGCCCTACCTGCAAGCTTGCAGCAGTTTAGAAAATGTGAAAGGATCCAGCCTTCCATTTGTAAGAGTGAACAGAGAAAAGCTTCATAGGGGTTTCTTGTCATATTGTGTTTTCTGAATTTTCTAAGAAAAGGCATCATCTTTGTGGTCATTCTTAGTTGTCCTGATTTTATTTTACTTGTATATTTTAACTATGTCTTTATTTAATTTCCCTAAATTTCTACCATTTCCTCTTATTTTTTATTCATTTAAGAATTTTAATGACTAGCTGAAATTCTAACTTTCCATAATTAGGGTATAAATTATTTATTTCTTTTAAAATTCTTACAAAAATAGACCTACAGTTTCCCAGCAGATGGAGCAAATGGTGCTTATAAAGCCTCCTGAGTGGCCATTTGGTGACCTTAGGCAAGTTCTGTAGTCTTCAAATGTCAAAGGTAGTAATTAATTTTATTCTTTCCAAGATAGAAAATAATGCTTACTGTTTAAAGGTTCATTGCTTGAAGCAATCAATAATGTATATGAATTAATGTCTGGGGGAAATTAATCCATACAAAGGAAAAGAAAGCTTGTTTAGCAATATTGTTGGGTATGCAGAAAAGAGGCCAAATATTGAGTTAGGAATACTACTACTATTAGCCTTTCTAGCCCATGTTTGTTTAAAGCTTTTGTTGTAGGTAACACTTTTCCTCCTCTTCTTCCATTGGTCAGTTTCTTTCATTTGTGTATCCCTTACTGTTTTCTTGACTGCTTTGTACCTCTGCATCCTACCCTGATTCCCTCTCACATTCCAATTACACTCATTCAGTCCCACCCTGGCCTTGAAGTAGAAATTTTCCATCCAACAACCTGTATGTGGGAGCTTGGAAAGCTCTCCCTCCTAATGTTGCTTTGTTTTCATCCTAGCCATCACGCTGATGAATGCCTTCAGCTACAAACAGAAAAACACCTATCCACAGAGATTTCAGCAAATATATGCTTTGTTTTTCTCACCAGTCTTACCTGTCTGCTCTCCTTTCTCACACACTTTACTTCATGGCACAGACAGCTGCTGGAGTTCCAGACATTTAAGACATTAGCTCCTTCCACAGTTGCCCAGGTGTTTCTAATACTACCTTCGCTTTTTTTTTTTTAACCTATAACTCATTATTAAGTTAAACTATTGACATTGTGACAAAAAGATACCCCTTTGTGAGATTAAAATTGTACGTACACATGCAGGCATAAAAATTGATGAAAGTCATAATATTTGATTATGACAGAAATGAGACATAAAAATTCTAAGGACAAAAAGATAGTGTTTGGAATCCTCACTTATGTATATGTAGGTGTCATAGGTTTGGCACATCACAACAAGAGCAAAAATAATTCTAGAGAGACAATTTTTCCTGTTATTTTTCATTTTATTGTCAATATCTAAAACCTATCAGCAAAGTGTTAGATTTATTAAGAGCATGAATACATGCTCTTTTTTATTGCTGATTTTAGCTAACATTTGCCCCACAAAAACTAGTTGGGCTTGTTCATAAGCTTATGTATCACAGGAGGCCCCCTTGATTTTCTATTTACAGTCCGGGCGATATTTTTATAGCCTTATTCCTTATGATGGATATTTAGCTGCTGGCATCAACAACCAAAACAAACCAAAGAAAATCAACTATAATTCAAGGATTCTCTGTCTCTGAAACTATATACACATGTAAAGGAAATCCTATGTTCTCATCTCTTATAGTCATAAACCTTAAGTATGTAAATGTATATTATAATGTATAATATTATAATTGCATAATTATATATAATGGAAATAAGTTGAATTAAACTTGAGAAAGAAGATATTCATTTTAAATGTCATTATAAATGAAAGCTGCGAATATGTTATTGCTCAAGCATCTAAAAATCCTTTTAAAGTATGCCATAGGGTAGAGGCAATTGTGAACTATAAGTAAACATATTTATTTCATTTTTCCTTTAATTTATTTACTTATTTGCTTTAATCCAGATTGCAACCCCATTCCCCCCGGTTCCCCTTCACATAGCTCCTCCTCCCTCCTCCCCTTTACCTCTAAGAAGGGTGAGGTACCTCCTCCAGAACTGATCCACCCAGGCACCTCCAGTCACTGTTGGACTACGTACATCCTCAGCCACTGAGGCCAGACAAGGCAACCAAGTTAGGGGAGCAGGATCCATAGGGAAGCAACAGTCATAGTAAGCCCCTGTTCCAGTTGTTGGGAGACCTTCATAAAGACCAAGCTGCACATCTGCTACATATATATGTTTAGGAGGCTTAGATGGCCCCTCAGAGAACAGTTATGCTAGACTGTGAATACAGTTTAATAGATACAAACAGAAACCTAGGTTGCAAGGCAGTTGAAGGAGGAAGGCAGGCTAACAAGGGGTCCATATAGATCTTCTAAGGACAGCTCAGCACATCTACCCCTCCCTCAGATAGGCAGGGTTTTCTACTGAATTCATTTATGTCTGTCTCACAGAGGCAAGCATAGTCATTTACAGCCTACTGACACTTTCTTTTCCTAGCCATGTTTAAGTATTATCTGTGTTTGTTAACTGCTGG
This sequence comes from Montemys delectorum, assembly GCA_019843815.1. Taxonomy (NCBI): domain Eukaryota; kingdom Metazoa; phylum Chordata; class Mammalia; order Rodentia; family Muridae; genus Montemys; species Montemys delectorum. Next base: position 6,140 of record JADRCD010170572.1, on the reverse strand, counting down.
TAATCCTGAAATTGTTCATATTATTAACATGATCTCATTCATCATTGATAATACTTTTGAGCTGTCAAAACAAGAAAGAACCAACAAAGAAGTTAAAATAAAAAGCAAAACCATGTTTGCTCCTGTTCAAGTAAATCTGTATTCAGGCTTGAGATTGTCAACCTAGATATTAACAAGATTGTCTCATAGTGTATGTTTTCCAAGAATCAAATTGTTTTAGTTTCTGCTTTGTCAGTAGACTGTGATTGAGAATCCTGAGTACAGAATATTTTGAAACACATCACTCTTATAACAAGATTTTTTTATACCTTACACTGATAATTTTGTCTCTTTTTTCTGTTTCTCTAGGCAAACTGTGCATAGACTACCATGAACTAAAGTTGCTTTAATAACTCTAGGAAGAACGCCATGTTTCTGTAGGTTTACTGTGATTGAGTAATTGCTTATTAAAAAAACATATTTATTTATGTGCACATCTGTGTGTCTGTGTGAGTGTGTGCCATGTGTGTGCAGGTATGCATAGAGGCCAGAAGAGGGAGTACCCTAGGGAAGGAGTTAGAGGCTGTAAGCATCAGATATGAATGTTGGGAAGTGAACAAGGGCCTTCTGGGAGAACAGGAAGTGCTGTTAACCACAGAGCCCCATCTAAGGACTCAGCCACTGCCCTTTGAATTAGTACATGAGTTCATGGTAAAATTTTTGTAAACATTATTGTGTCAGGATTGTGTGGTCTGAAAATCTCAAGTGAAAATTGATGAAGTGAAGTCACTTAACCAGTCATGGGAACAACAAAAATTCAAGCTCGGCTTTGGGCTTTTAATGTATACTTTGCTAGGGTGAGTAATCCACCAGCAAGTTTACTAAATTTTTTTTTAGGAACTTTCACATTAAGACCAGAGGCATTTCTTTAAGGTTATGACAAAAATACATTTAAGACAGTGGACTAGAGGAAGCATGTATGGTGTTAATGCTCACATATAGTGTAGGATATGAATGTCTCTAATGGAAGAGGTGATTTGCTAGCTCATTGCAATGCTGGGAAGATCCAGGACACTAATGTGGGAGCCTGTTAATCCATGACTAAGGGTCATACATAGGATGACTAGTGTTTCAAAATCAAACCAATCTTTGTTAAATACAATTTTGCAGCCTTTCCAACTTGCTAAGCCTAAGATAAACATGCATTGCCTGGACTGTGCCCTTGCTATTGTTTATGACAAAAGGCTGAAAACCCTGGCTTCCAATTGATATCATTTTATAGAAAGGTATTTCTTCCTATCTTATAAGTGGAGAGAACTTTGCCCACTTTATAGTATTCTGCCTATTTTAACATTTATTTCTGATAGATATGCAAGACAGATTTATATTTTCAGGAAAACTTGTCACATGTTAAAATTATAATGTAAAATGCACATTACTTTAGATGTCACCTTAGAAAAGGACTTAAGCCTGAAGCAGCTTGAAGGTGATCCAACCCGTTGTTTCAGTAGATACAGAGTATACATAGAATATCTTTAAAATTTTAGGTTTTTCTTCCTCATATAAATCAAAGAAAACACAACAATAATAATCTTTTCCCTTTTTAAATTTTATATGGTGCTTCTAAAGGATCCCAAAGAATAGAACAAGCTACATGCAAAGTTCAGAGTCAGCATTCAGAAAATACTCCGAAGCACCTCATTGTCTGCACCACATGAAGACCTCTCCTGTACTGGAAAATCAAAAAAAAAAAATCAAAACAGAAAATGTGGTTTTAGAGACAACTATATACTAGATTTTGATAAGAAAATTTCTTAATTAGGTATATCCATTACCCTATAGCCTTTACAAGCATAGAGTCCACTGTCATAACCTGGCAAACAAGACATCAATCTGCTGCTCTAAGCAGTGTGACAGAGTTCTGGTTTTCCTGTTGAAAAGACATTTCTGGTTTGTCCTCGTTCTTTTCTGTCTTTAGTGTTTGGCTTTCTTCCCGTATTTTTAACCCCTTCATGGTGATGCTAAGAATTCCTATAGCATTGTTGTGTTTGAGGGTTGAAAGTGAAGCCCAGATCTAGCCCTTTATATGAACTCCAAGTCACTCATGCCTTACTGACATCACCACAAGGGAACCCTATTAGTTTTCTCATAGTAGGTTATCCAAAGTAACTTTACTTCTGCCCCCAGCAACTTATCTTCAGTTTTTCCATGTTTGACAATGTTTCTAGCTTTCTCTCTGGTCTTAACTCTATTGTTACCTTTGGCTTTGACATCCGTTATCTCGCCATACTTTGATATAATATGACTTTTTTTTTTGTACTTTTTCTTTGCCTTCTACCACTCTACTTGGAGACAATTAAATTAACTTTGGCTCCACTTAGAATTCTAGTCCAGTATCTGGCTTGTCAATTCTTTGCAGATGTTTAATGAGCTCTCTATTGTCCACTATAGTTGGCAATTGACTTTGTGTGCTAGTACTAGAACCTAAGCAACAAGATGGAGCAGAATTTATCCCTTTCAGTTATTGATTTTAGTCATCTATTGAAAACTGGTGATTCTGTGATGTCCTCCATGATTCAGATTCCTCCCATCTTCAAATTGTGCAGTACTTACAAAATAAGTTCAGTACTTCTTACAGCACAGTGGTAGCAGAAGCTCAAGCCAGCACACAGTCCCTAGGGAGACAGGGCATAGAAAGAGGAAACGAAATGATGGCAATGGGATAATCTCCCTTAGAGAGTTTTCTTGGAGGCTTTGGTTGAAAACTTTCTTTTACAAAACCTTGCTCATCCTAATCTTCAAGGGACATTCAAAAGGGTTTTTATTTGGTAATACAGTTAAGCCTTAAGTTTATATTAACTCTTTTACATTAAAGGCTTGATTATCAGCATAGGATAGAGTTTGGAAACGATGAAAAATTTAGGAAAAAGGATTCTATAAGAAAATTAGGTCACCAGGGGCTTGGAGTAGATAGGAAGATGCTAGCTCTGCCTTTTCTCTCTTTACTTTCTGATTTAATTCGTCAGCTACATGGTCCAACTATGATATTCTACCCCACCACAGGCTCCAGAACAATGAGATCATCTGAAAACAGCTGAAACCTTTGAAAGCGTGAGCCAAACTAAATTTGACTTTGCTATACAAGTTTATCTCACATATTTTATAATTAAAGCATATTGGCTGGCCTTAGTGACTACTCTTTTTAAAGGGGTATTTCATTAGTAAGGAGGGAAAATGGAGGTTTTATCTAATTTATTTTAGTGAAGATCATTTGTACTTTTCTTAGTATAGCATTTTTGTAGCACTGATTGCATTGAGGTGAATGACATATAGTCATATTTCAGTGAAAACCACCTAAGTGTAAATTAATCTGGATACGAGATTACCTTTAAATCAAAGAAAGGTAGAGAATACTTTTAAAATCATGAATCTTTCCCTCAGAATGTCACGGAGTATTGTGGTTGTAAACAGATGGTTACAATGCAGTAAATATAGTGAGGGAAACAAGATGTCCTCAAATGCAAGGTCTTTTGAGCCCCAAAGGATAGTAACTAATCCTGTATTGGACAGGCACTATATCTGTGAAGGAGGATGTTTGTAAGTTCAATGAGGACTTCAGTTACACACACAATCAGTACTTTACTAAGAACATAGTAAATGTTCAATGACATTTTCTGTTACAGAGGAATGAGAAATAGGCAAAGAAAGGAAGAACATCTTATTTTTACTAGACTATAGGAACTTTACACTAAGGTGAGAAAGGATGAGTTTATGATGCTCAAACTATAAATCCAGTAGCTTGGATTTATAATATAATCTCCAAGTTGGAAATATACAGATCTGAGGCTAGAGAACAGGTAGTAAAAACATCATGACAGAATTTGAATAATAAGCCATGGTGTGACACATTCAACAGAAAGGAAAACTTAGTTCCTTGACAAAGCCTAGACTAACAATTAGTTAACTTGTTTAAGATTTCTCTAGTTATAGTTGGATCTGAGCTAAGTGAACGGTCATGTGGAGAAGGAGCAGCATGCTAAGGTTCCTGGTGCCCTTCTCTCTGCTTTTCTACCTACCTTCTATAGCATCATATCTCGTTTTACCTCTAAATGTCCCCTTTACTTCTGCTTCCTTCCTTTCTCCTACCTATTTAAATTTTGTCCATCTTCCTGGATGCACCCAAGTGTTTTTTTTTTTTTGAAAACCTTTCTCATCCCTACTCTAAATGTTACTTTCTACACACTTCTCAAACATTTTAATTTTACACTTGCCTAAAAATTATTGAACATAAGCACTGTGTCTTATTAATGCATTTGCCTAGATCCATGGACATTTTTACAAATGCCAGGACCATTTACTTCCTATTTGCAAATAAAGCATGTGTGATTTCATCATCGTACAGCACCTTCTCTTCTGGATTGACACTGACTCAGTTGTACTTTCATGATCTTTGTTGGGCAGTTTGTCTTTCTGGTCAATAGCCTGAGAACATAGGAGGTCATGATGCTATTCTTTCCTCAGTGTATTTATTTTGCAATGTTTATTAAACATCTATTATTCATCATGTCAGTTTGGGACATATTTCAAATGTAAATCTGGCATGATTTTCACCTTAAGAGGATTTTAATATGAGAAACAAAGGATAGAAGCAAAAACTTGGGGAGAGAGAAGGAAACAGTAGAAACGAGATTTAGAGTTCAAAGAAAAAATATGAGGAGGGGAGTAGAAACATTGGAATGAACAGTTGGGTCAAACAGAGAAACTAATGTATTGCTAGACATTCTGAAGATGAGATATTAACAACTCAGTAGAACCTCAGAGAAGCAGAGAAGCATGCAAGAATCCCCATCCTTAGACCTTGTTATCTGGTGGGATAGAGGGACCCAGGAAGCCTGGCAGCTAAAATGGACGATTGGTAGGTCTTAAAAGATTCCTAGGCAAAAAACAAGGGAACTGGATTTCCTCTTGCATATCGTAAGGGCTTTACTTTTCTGCTTAGATATTTTCTAGATGAAAATGTGGGACAAAGTGGTAGATAATTAAGTTTGTCAAATTAATATGCCTCCTCTCTCTGTTGTTCCTTAGGTGTTCCTCCTAGTTTCCTCCAACAATGCTTTTCACTCACACACAAATGTTAAAACAGTGATATTAATAGGTGAACAATCATATTGTTAATTTCTTCAGTGGTGTGTGTGTACACAATATTACTTCATACCTCATATTTTGAATCTTCATTGGAATTTCTTATAATTTTGAAGTAACATACTTTGATTTTGTTCTGTTTCCTTAATAACAAATCTTAGGAATACACAGTCCAATAATCTTATAGAAAACCCATGTATAGAGGACCAGCTGGGAGGCATAGGCCTCAGGAAGTGCAGGGGAGTCGCAGGACTGCAGGGACAGGAACCTCGAAGCTTCCGAGTGGCAGAGCTGGATCAGCAACCATCTCTGCCCCCTCCCTGCTAGGGGAGAGCTTCCCTCCAGGGCAGACTTCAGCCCAAGGACTCAGGTGAGACCAGCTGGGAGGCACAGACCTCAGGAGTGGAAGGGGAATTGCTGGGCAGCAAGGAAAGGTCAAGCTCTAAGACACCAAGAACTTCTAACACCAGATATCAAGAGATGGCAAAAGGCAAACGCAAGAATCCTACCAACAGAAACTAAGACTGCTTGGCTTCACCAGAACCTACTACTCCTACCTCAGCAAGCCCTGGATATCCCAAAACACCAGAAAAGCAAGATTTGGATCTAAAGACACATCTCACAATGCTGATAGAGGAACTTAAAGAAATACAGGAGAAAACAGATAAAGAGGTACAAGCCCTTAAAGAGGAAACAAAAAAATCCCATAAAAAATTACAGGAGATCACAAGTAAACAAATAGAAGCCCTTAAAGAGCAAACCCAAAAAACCCTTAAGGAATTGCAGGAAAACACAAACAAACAAGTGAAGGAACTGAGTAAAACCATTCAGGACCTAAAAATGGAAGTAGAAACAATAAAGAAATCACAAATGGAGACAACCCTGGAGTTAGAAATCTTAGGAAAAAAGTCAGGAAACATAGATGCAAGCATCACCAACAGAATACAAGAGATAGAAGAGAGAATCTCAGGAGCAGAAGATAACATGGACAACATTGACAGAACAATCAAAGAAAATGC
>JADRCD010170567.1:17325-30780 GCA_019843815.1 Montemys delectorum | reverse complement strand
AGAGAGAGAGAGAGAGAGAGAGAGAGAGAGAGAGAGAGAGAGAGAGAAAGAGAAAGAGAAAGAGGCAGGCCTCAGCCCAGGCCACCACCATGCCCCGAGAACAACAGTGTTGTACCCCCTTTCCAATTATCTTGGCAATTATTACAGTTGATAAGGTGGTATGAGAATCATAAGACTGAGAGAGCTTGCCCTGCCTCTCAAACACTACAGCAATTGGGAGAGTGTATCCTACATTTCGACTAGGCAGGACAGCATTGTGTAGCTTGCTCTTGAGTCATGGGTGTGGTTGAGCCAACCTTGCCCATGGGCAGGGCATAAGAAGATGAATTTATAATAAAATAAAGAGGAGAAAATGGAAGAAGTAAAGGAAGAGAAAGAAGAAAAGAAAGAGGAAGAAGAAGAAGAAGAAGAAGAAGAAGAAGAAGAAGAAGAAGAAGAAGAAGAAGAAGAAGAAGAAGAAGAAGAAGAAGCTTTCTCCATATTAGTGGCATAAGGGAATTCAGGCTTTTTCATTAGCATATGCCTGTGGTGCCTGTTAGCACAACGAGGTCTATGATAGATTCTGGACTTCTTCAATCACTATTCACAAGTATTCGTTATACACTTCAAAGTCCTCAGTCACTATTACTGGTTCTTTACTCAGTAAAATTTTTTTCACTGCTCATACACTTTGCTTCTTTCTGATTTCCTAAGAAATAGGCTTAACACTTTTCAGTAAACTTTTCCCCTTTTGTCAACTGAGCTGATCTTTTGGATTCTTTACTTGGCAAATTGAATTTTCCTGATGATTGCAAAACAGGATTCACACAGATGATTCCCCTTACATGGGGATAAGCTTCTCCTAGCTTAACTAACTTACACATTTTTCCCTATTGGGTACAGATTGTTGATCACAGTGGCTTATGCCACACAACATATGTCTCTAAATTCCAGAGTCCAACCTCAACCTTTTCTAAGCATCAGACTCTCCTCAATTATTCAGTTTCTCTCTGGATTCTGGAGCCTACCATGCTTGTATGGGCATCTCTAGATACTAACACCCTTTCCTCTCTGTATACTGAAACTTTTATCAATAATTCTGTTTTTGACACTAGACTTTAAGGACATGCCAAGTTCTGAAAATTGTAATCAATAATCCAATTTCAGAGCCAGCAACAAAGTTGATCAGTACTAAACTATTAAAAATTGTCCATGTTAAATAACTTTCAAGTTTCTACTTTACAAAATACACTGAAGAGAAAGAACTGAGGTGAACCTGAGGCCCTGGTAGATGATGATAGGAGGAAGAAAGACAGGATGTGTTCAATCACACATCCAAGAAGTAGAAAAGACATACATATTTAGACACAATTTTAAATTACCTTTTGTTGTTTTATAACTTTAAAAATTTATCATCATAAAAAGAATGCTTCAATCAAGTTTTGCATATACATATGGTATGATGTAAAAATATTTCTTTGACTTTCTAAGATCACATAAAAATATATATAATCAAAAATATGAACTTGTTACTTTCTTTGGCAATAATGAGAGACAATAATAAAAAGAGAGTTCACTAAGAAAAAGATGTTTAATATATGTTACTTAATACAATGTAGTCTTCTTAAGATGATAAAGTCATGCAGGAGGTTGCAAGCATCCTTAACATGGTTGCTATTGATGATGAGTTGCATCCAATCTATACACACGTATACACATATGGAGTTGAAAGAGTTACTTCCATACATGTATATTACTAAAGAAGAGAGCTTAAATACATGTATTTTAAATTCTTTTAATAAAAATTTAATTTATATATTAAATGAAACTTAATTTAATATATTTCATTATAGAAATTTAAAGTCATCTATATATTGATGTATAGTATATAGATGTTAAATCATACACGATGAGTAACCTACAAATTCTGAGATAAGAGTTTACAGCATAACCTTAAGATATATGCTTTTCTTTTCTTTTTTTCTTTGAGATTAGAGTGCAAAGAAGTAAGAAATAGAATTTTTTTAAGAATAAGGAATTAGAACCTTTGAGATAAGAGAGTTTGTGAGCCTAGAGTTAAAAGTTTAGATAAAAAAATAATTGGAAAATCCTTTGTTCATGGCAGTCAGTGCCATGCCCACTCATCTACTCCAGTAAAGTCTTTAATATCAGGGTTAAAAGCCTGATCATGGACACAAGGCATGATGACTTCAAAGGGAGTTTGTGCCTTGAATGACTGAACACTTATGTCTGAGTGTTCAGTCATTCATGACATCCCCTAACTCAGAGGTAGCCCATATATGTGCTTTCAAACTCATGTGCTAGGTGCCCACCAAGATATGATTTATTACTAGCTAGACAAGACCTTTACCAATGTTCCAACATCTTAGCCAAATGCTGGCTTGGAATTTCCTAAAGAATATTATCAATTCAGACTAATTGATTTTGGCATTATGGGTAGGGCATTTAAGCTTACAGAATGAGAGACTTATCCCAGAGCAAGGTCAAGTAGAATCCTCATTTTTAATCGTGTACTGCAGCCGAACCACTCCTAGGAATTAACAAGAAAGAGACTTGTCTCTACTAGCCCAGAAGATTAGCATAGTGGGTGTTTTACTGAGGATGGGCAGGACCTTGAACAGAGTGCATGTGTGAGTGACAGTGTGCAGCAGTCAGCATTCTAGATTCAAGATTCGAGCCTCTACTCTCCTGGTTGGTGCACCCGCAGTCTCCCGGGACTCCAGCCAGGCCCATGTGGGCCCCAACGTGTTTGGAGCCTGCGGGTGCTGCACCAGTCCAGAGGAGATGGCTGCTGCTTTTATACCCTGTGTGTTTCAGGTGGCCTCAGATGTACCTCAACTGCTGAGCTGCCAGACTTTTAACTCTCTCTTGTAATGACTGTAAAAGCCTGATGCCATTTTTAAGAAATACACTCAGACTCAGCATTTCCTTGTATCGACCCTGTTTGTCACTCACCAAATTTTTTGCCCATCTGACCAGAACTCTCATCCCGCAGAATAAGAGGTCCCCTCAATGAACCCAGTCCATGGCAAGTGAGAAGTTGAAAATCAAGTGTGCCAATTTCAGACTTTTGAACGAGGCCAAGTTTTTGTAATGATTTCTAAGTTAGTGAAGAGAAACAGGGAGAGCATGCTTGCCTTAGTCCAGGCTGCATGCAGAAAACATGAAAGAGAGATGGGGTAAAGACACCTGAGAGTCCACAAAGAGCCCATAATAAATAACATTGAGGAATGGAATTCTAGCAAGTTTGGAATAAGATTCAGAGACAAATGATCAGGCATAACACAGGAGTGTTTAGATAAGAAACTTGGTTCAGAATGTCCATCAACAGGATCAGATGTATGTGCTACAGTCCCTGGATCTACCCTACCCTGATATGTTGCAACTTATAGACAGATGTTTAAGCAGTATAAGGAGGACCAGGCAGAAAGAAACAGAGCTTGGAGAAAAGAGAAGTAGAGAATAGATAATCTCTTTCCTTTCCCGTAATTGCTTGTTTTGTTTGTAAAGATCCCTAATAGATTTAGAAATTTAATTGGGAAGGTCAATAAATTTAAGGACATTCATGTTTGTATCAGGTGTAGAAGATGCAAGTTTTCTAAGAGGAATCTCAAGACATAATGAGAAGTTATTCAAGACACCTTTTTCCTGGATGAGAGGAAGAAAAATGTTACTAAACCTTATACTATAGGATTTAGTAACAGGATGCAGGGAGGACTGTGGGAGGAACAGAGGTCAAAACTACAATCATTTGGCTTAGCCTGGCTAAGGCAGAGGAGAGTCTTGACATTTGGTACCAGGGCTTTCATGGTAGAGAGGAAACGAGCAAAAAAACCAATTCTAAGTAGTGTCATCTCACCCAAATGAAATGTTTGAGGAAGAGTCACAAAAATTGAATGACCTAGAGGAGCAGTGAGATTACCAAGCTATTCCAAAGTAGGGTGGTAAAAGAGAACAGGAAGGAGGCAATAGCTTAGTAGGGCCTATGGAGACTGCAGAGGTGCAGCTCCAATGATGGTGAGTTGGAGACAAGTTAAGAAAAATCTACTTAGTTTGAATGGCTATGGCTGGGAGTCCCTCTGCCTTTAAATATATCAGAAGTGTGGTGGACATTGTAAAATTTGCTTTGTTCAATTTAGGAAAAGGTTTAAACAAAATCATAGTGAAAATTCCCCAATTGTTGGTGTTAGATGGGTTGGTGAGTGATAAGTGAGTCAGCAATCATATTTTTGCAGGGAGCTGGGGGTTGAAATTCGAGTACTGTGTGTGGCTTAGTTCTATGAAAAATAGAATAAGCACCAGGAAAGCCTATTGAGTCTCAGCAAAATTTTCATGAAATTTTCATGGAGTACCTAGCCACTCAATGCCAAGTTGGTCCCTTGAATGATTGTGACATGCAGCAGAGGGTTATTGGGAGAGGGAAGAGGAGCAAACCATGTAGACAGAGAGACAGACTGATGAGACCAGAATCATGAGAACAAAGAAATAGAAGGTATTAGCAGAGAAGGACAAAAATGGTTGAATGAGAATAACAATCAGAAATTATGTTATAGAGACCTGGGTTGGGGTTCCTTTTATCAAGTCATAGACACTCACCTGAAATACCACATGGAGGCAGCAGATGATGACAGTAGGAATTGGTGGATTCCTGAGGACAGCCTAGTGGAATCTTCTGTAATCTAACACTTAGCCAATACTTCCTGTTTACTCTGGTGAAGTTTTTCCTTCTGAGATCTCTGTGGTGGTTGTTAATGGCTGATCCTACCAGCCGAGGTCTGCAGGCTCTCTCCTCTGCTCCAACTGGGGCCACTTGAGAGTTCAGACCATCCTTGTTATACCTAGTTGTCCAACCCCATTCTTGGCAGAGATATTATGAATAAGGTAAACATTCCCTTTCATTTTCAACTAACTTCCTCTGGAATACTTCATCCTCTCTCAGCCTTGGAAGAACCACTTTCTGACATCAATTCTTCATCCTACCACAACCAGAATACTCTGTTGATTCAAGATTGTGATATAACTCTTCTGCCTCAGTAGCCTCTTATCAATTCTATAAGATTCTACTCTAGGTGCCTAACATCTACCCTGCTACTCTCAAATCCATATTGCCCCAAAACATAGACAGAGCTTAAAATCTTGTGAATACCTTGATAAAGGTATTTACTAGCTCACTGACTCAGCCTACAACTCTCCTCTCTTTACTCTCCCAAACCCAAAATCAATGTGATGAGGCACAATGTAGCAGGAGTCAGATTGATCAGTTCAGTCATTATTGGGTAAGTAAAGAATGTCACTCTAATGAGCTCTAGGGATTGAAGTGAAAAGTCTCAGAGGAAATGAATCTGGATTTAATACAGCTACCAAATTAGTGTTCCATATATATTCTTTTATATTCAATATTGATATGCTGAAGATGCAAATAATGATGACAGATATTGTGGAAAACGAGTAAACAGCGACACCTCAGAAAAAAACAGGAGACCAGGAATTTCCATAGAGCTTAATAAGATAAGCTCAGGAACTTTGAGAAGGTGGTGGAACTCTTGCCCCTCCAGAAGGAAGGCTAATTAGCATTCCTCAGACCACAGGATGAGAACCAACCTGTGGGTGGAGACACATTACCCATGGTGGACCTTTGCCCACCTTCAGACAAGGGACATCCTTGACACCTCATTCCCTGAAGACCAATTAGTTTAAAAAGTCATGCTGTTTTGCCAATCACATTGTGTCTAATGGCTGCTGCCCTGAAAATTGTATAAAACCCCACTGAACAAACTGTGTGGGGTCACCTCCTCTCCTTAGGGTCTATGATTGCCCCAGTGCACTGAAACAGTAAAAATCCTCTTGCTTTTTGAATCGATGTTCCATGAAGTTCACTCAGGGTGTCTCTAGTAAGCTAAGGCTCAATAGGGTCTCACAATATGATCTACCCATATTCTAATATACAGAGCTTATATTTGATATTGAGTTTGACATTTTACACTAGCTCATAACAGATGCGCATAGAATTTCAAAATGCTTTACCATGTTTGTAATCTCTGCAAACCTACCTGTCATTATTTCATGATGGTTCTAGAATTTGTTCATTCTCATTCTCTCTCTCTCTCTCTCTCTCTCTCTCTCTCTCTCTCTCTCTCTCTCTCTCTCTCTCTCTCTCTCTCTCTGTGTGTGTGTGTGTGTGTGTGTCTGTGTGTGTGTGTGTGTGTGTGTGTGTGTGTGTGTGCTTGTTTGTTTTAGTATAGTATTCATGGGAGCTGGCACCTCTAGGCTTAGTTACTACCACTGAGATGGCTTTGGAGAATTAAATTCCAGAGTTCTATCATTTGTACATATTGCATTTTTCACATGAAAATGAAAAAGGTCAATCAAACTGTGTCACCCATTACAATAATACCATGAGATGTTATAAATAGAATTAAATTCCCTATTATATTACATATATATTTCACTAGGCCCAAAATTATATATGCATAGGTACTTTGGCAAATACTAGTAACAAAGGAATTCAGAGACTACAGAGAAGATCCATGTAGTTTGATTGGTTAGATGTAGTACCTGCTAAGTTTCCCAGTCATTTTTGTTTACTTTCATATACTATTACTTTTTTCCATGTCTAATAATAATTTAGTGTTTTGCATCAAATGGCTACCTTGGCAGATCAGGGCTAAGGAATGCTGCAAATACACTATAGTATAAGACACTTTGCAAAAGAAATGTTTTAAGGAGATGTGATCTTGGATAGTGAATGGAATCAAAGAAAGTAGGGTGTAATACATGGGCTTTAGAAAGGTATGCTACTCATGGAGACAGTAGAAATGTGTTCCATTTGGTGGGTAGTGATGATGTAGCTACTGCTCTCTGACTTGAAGGTGGACTGTTTTTTAATGTGGGGTGTTTCTCACATTCCTCCCTTTTGTAATTTGAAAAGATGAGAAAATTGAAAAGAATGGCTGGTGAGGTAGTAATCAGGGTGTAATGTACCATAGATTACTTCTGGCTGACATTGTGTTCCCAGGAATACTGGGAAGCTGGTCAAGACCTGGCAGAGAAAGCTGTATTGCTTCTGTTCAGGTTTCTGAGGATTGTCTGATGTAGACAGATTTTTAAAAATTCTGTTTTATTGTATTCTTATACTTTTACCTCCCTTCTAATTTTTGTCCACACTAAAACCCCAACAATACTTAGTAGAGAAAGAAAGTTAGCATTGAAAGGGGATATGTACTACTCTATTGTACTTCCTGTTGAATAGGGATGTTGTTCTTTGAGGTATGTTACATCTTTGTTGTCAGGAAATCCAATAGTCCAATAAACCAGTAGTAATAAATATAGCAGCAGAACAAACCAGTAGCAGTGGGGACAGGAACAAGAACAGAAGCTTCAGGACCTCTGAAAGCTCTCATATTTATACCATCTCAAATATTTTCAGAATTAAATTATCTGCAGCTAGCAAAGATCACGCTTTTCTCAGAGCACACAGGAGGTAAATAGTCTACTGCTTTGGACAGTCTGAGGCAGCATCATAATCTATACTGTGATTAAAACAAACACTTATTCACATAATGTAGTTGATTTTTTACAGAAAATAGAATTCTCACTGCAATCTGGGGTTAGGAAAATGCAGGCAGCTTCTGTAAGTCTGGAACACATGGGACTAGGTACTTTGAAGCTTTCTGGGATCGAAGTTTTGAGGAATCCCCTGGAGCTGGTAGATTGCTGGAATATATATGTGTGTGTGTGTGTGTGTGTGTGTGTGTGTGTGTGTGTGTGTGTGTGTGTGTATGTGTGTATGTGTGTGTCATATACATATATATATGTGTCATATACATATATACATATGTCATATATGTATATATATATATGCATATATGACAGAATATAACATAAAGGAGGTTAGGAGGAATTATTTTCTTAGGTATACCTTTGAAATTTTAGGACCATAATCCTGGGTTTTGGGGGAGGGCAGTCCTAAGACTAGGGAGTATCTGTATGGGCAGATATCCTTCCCCTAGGAATAAACAATAGCCTGGCTGAGGAAAAAAGCTCTTGAGCAACAGTGCATATCTAGAGTTCTTTTAGAGCTGGATTCAAGTAGATTCCCTGAAGCTCACAAGAACTTTTTAGTATAAAAAATGAAGTAACTTTTAGATATGTTAGCATTACCACTAGTTGTAATCTATACGGAAATCTGCCTAAAAATATGCACTGTAAAAATAGAAGTAGACTTACAGAATTGAGACATACTAAAAACAGATGAACCTCAAATGTTTTGGGCTTAACAAACTTTAAACAAAACAAAACAAAAAATAATTTGAAAGTTCTTTTATTCATTATTTTGTTTATTTAAATTTCAAATTTTCAAATGTTATTCTTCTTCCTGTATTCCTCCACGAACCTCCCCTATTTCTACCCTTCCTTCTGTATCTATGTAGCTTTCCCCCATCCACTCAGGCTCCATTGCCCTATCCCTACACTGGGGCATCAAACATACACAAGACCCAGGGCTTCACTTCCCATTGATGCTAGACAAGGCCATCCTCTGCTACAAATGTTGCTAGAGTTCTGAGTCCTTCCATGTGTATTCTTTAGTTGGTGTTTAAGACTCTGGGAGCTCTAGGGAGTCTGGGGGGTTGTTGTTGTTCTTTTTATGGGGTTGCAAACCCCTTCACCTCCTTCAGTCCTCCCTCTAACTCATCTTTTTGGTTCAATTCGATGGTTGGCTACAAACATCCACATCTATATCAGTAAGGCTCTGACAACGCCTCACAGAATACATCCATATCATGCTTCTGTCAGCAAGAACTTCATCACTGCATCAGAAAGTGTCAGGGTTGGGTGTCTACATATGGGTTGGATCCCCAGGAGGGACAGTCTCTGAGTGTTCTTTCTTTAGCCTCTGTTCCACCCCTTGTCCCCATATTTCCTTTAGACAGGAGCAATTCTGGGTTAAATTTTTGAGAAGAGTGGGTGGTCTCATCCCTCAACCGGGGGATATGGTTTCTTCAAATTCTCTCTTTTCTTTGTTGGATATTTCAGCTAAGGTCACCTTGTTGGGTCCTAGAATCCTCTTTCTTTTCTGGAATCTGAGACTTCCTAGTGGCTACCACCAATTCCTCATTCCCCTTTGCTACACACCTCTCTTCAACTTTCTTTACTCTCTCTACATCTATAAGGTCTCTGTCCACAACTATTCCTTCCTTCCCTTTTTTCCCTCTCATGATCCTCTCTTCCTGCCAAGTCCCTCACACCATCAACCTCCCATGACTATTTTGTTCCCCTTTCTAGGAAGGACTGAGACACTAATACTTTGGTCTCTTTTTTTTGACCTTCATATTATCAATATGTTGTATCATGGGTATTCTGAGCATTTTTCCTAATATCTACTTATCACTGAGTACATATCATGTGTGTTCTTTGTGATTGAGTTACTTCATTCAGGATGATATTTTCTAGTTCCATTCATTTGGCTGTGAATTTCACGATGTCTTTATTGGTTGAGTAGTACCATTGTATAAATGCATCATATCGTCTATATCCAGTCTTCTATAGAGGGCTATCTGTTTTTTTCCAGATTCTGACTATTGTAAATAAGACTGTTATGAACATTATGGAGCATCTATCTCTGTTGTATATTGGAACATCTTTTGAATATACACCCAGAAGAAGTTTAAAATTTTAATTGTGACTATGGTAATATTAGAACTATTTTACAACAACTAGATTAATAGCTTAACAGAACTTCATTGCTAACTTTCTGAACATTTGAAGCAATAATTTAACAAGTGAAAGAAGTCTTAACCATATTTTTATATATTATATATTTTAATTCACTTTCTTATACCTTTTTAATTTTATTTTTATTGGATATTTTCTTTCTTTACATGTCATACAATATCTCCTTTCCCAGTTTCCCCTCTGAAAAAAGAAATATAATAAAATAAAATAAAAATAAAAACAAAACAAAAACAAAAAAAACTCTGTTCACTCCCCCCCTCCCTGCTCAACATCACACCCTCTCCTGCTTACTAGCTCTGGCATTCCCCTACACTGGGATATAGAACCTTACAAAGGCCAAGGGCCTCTCCTCCTATTGATGACCAACTTGGCTATCCTCTACTATACATATGCTGCTGGAGCCATTAGTCCCACCATATGTACTCTTTGGTTGGTGTTTTAGTCCCTGGGAGCTCTGAGGGTACTAGGTAGTTCATATTGTTGTTCATCCTAAGGAGCTGCAAACCCTTCAGCTCCTAGGGTCCTTTCTCTAGCTCCTTCATTGAGGACCCTGTACTCAGTCCAATGGATGTTTGTGAGCCTTTACTTCTGTATTAGTTGGGTATTGTCAGAGCCTCTCAGGATACAGCTATATCAGGCTCCTGTCAGCCTTTGTTCTCTTGTGCTGGTTCTACTTACTGTTAGCAGATTTCCTTAGCAGGTATCTCATGGTGCTGATATCTCTAACATATAGAGGCTTCAAAGGTAACTTTAACTTTAATTGAAATTCATGTTTCAATGGGATCCACACATAATATTCTTGTATCTTCCAAATGTCTTAGACCACTTCTCCATCTCTGCCGTCTTTAGTTCTCTAGGCTCTGGTTGGAGCTCCTTCACAGTTGCTCTCCTTTGCAATCATACCATGGTACTGGAATTTCCAATATACTTGGGTATTTTCTGCAACTAACATAGCATCTTCTTAGACTAATAGATAGCATCATCTAAGACTATATCTTCACCAGTGGTCTTTCATGTACTCAAGCAGTGCTAAGTCTCAGCTGATTTTCATGAACCCTTCATGCCTTCAATATCATACAATCAGGGTGTACATTACATATGATCAAGTCTGGCTCCCAGTATGATGTTTATCTCTAAAACACAGTTGCTTTCTGTTCTCAGAACTAACTTTCCAGAAGATTTCATGCTAGTGATGCAGATCTCATCTTAGTCACTGCTAATTTCTTAGGTTCACCTAACTAGCATCAATTGTCCCTCTAACCACTTCTATTCTTGACTCTAAAGCCAGTGCCAAAAGGCAAAGCTACTACATGGTGAGATTGTAATATAGCCCCCTTTTTTCCTACTATATCACCATAAGTGTCTCTTTTCTAATTCCTTCACTGCCTAAGCTTAGCTGTACTGGAACTTGCTCAGTAGATTGATCTTGAACTCAGAGATCTTGATGTCCTATCTCCTACATGCTGTAATTCCTTGGCTTAAGCCTTTCATAATCATTTCAAAATATCTTCAAAAACATGGCACATACGCCTCAAGATATGAAATACAAGGATGCCCTCCATATCTGGACTGTACTTCCTTCCAGATATACTCAAGATTACAATCAAGAATAGCCATCAAAATCCATCATTGACCAATTTGGCATGCAGTCATATCCTCTTATATTCTAATTAAAATAGTAACCAGGTCATAATAATGCCTAAGATAATTCTATGTGAAACTGTTAATGAATTCTGCTCTGAAATCCTGACTCCCATAATCTGTTTATCTCCTTAAACATAGTATTTAGCATTATGACATTTCCTGGTATCCCTTTAAAACTTCAAACATAAATTTTTATTTTAAGCTTGCTATGCTTGACTAGAGCAATCCTCATAAGTGAGAACCACTGGACAAAGTTCCTATTAGGCTTTTTTGGGACTTCTTTGCCAATGAAATTGATATAGATCTCTTTCAGTACACTCTTTTAACCATGGCAAAAATCAGCCACATTCTTCACCAACATAATATAAAAAAAATGATCTCTCACATACATACAAAAATTCTTCTCCTCTAAAACATTTTGAATTAGGTCTCCGGAGTTAAAATTACCCTCAGAACCAATGTCTACCATATTCCAACTAAAATCGTTCATTAGGTCCAACTTAAAATATTTCATTGTTTTGAAAACTCAACATCCTCAGATCCGCATTCCTTCAAAAAATATGGTCAGGCCTACCACAGCATTACCCCAGTGCCTGGCACCAACTGCTATTTTAGTTATGGTTTTGTTACTCTGAAAAGACACCAGGACTAACACAACTCTTGTAAGGGAAAACATTGCTTTGAGTCTGGCTTACAGTTTTACTGTTTCAGTCTATTAACTTCATAGTGGGAATCATGGCTGTGTACAATTATACATGGTACTGAAGGGGCCAAGAATTTTTTTATCTTGATCTGAATGCAGTCAGAGGAGACTGTCTTCCACTGGCATCTGAAAAGAGGGTCTCTTCAACACTGTGCATTGCTTGGGCATAGGAAGGACCCGAAAGCCTAAAACCCACAGTGACATATTTCCTCCTACAAGATCACCCCTATTGCAACAAGGCTACACCTCCTCATAGTGCCAACTCTCCTGTGCCAAGCGTTTTCAAACTACCACAAAGAGTGCTCATTAACATTACAGTAATTTAGAAGAGGTAATGAAAAAAATCAAAGGAAGATATGTACCTTGGATAATAGAATACAAATTTGAAAAGTTTGTTTTTAATCTGAGTTCTTAAGGAGTAAAAAGAAAAGAAAAGAAAAGAAAAGAAAAGAAAAGAAAAGAAAAGAAGAAAGGAAGGAAGGAAGGAAGGAAGGAAGGAAGGAAGGAAGGAAGGAAGGAAAGAAGCCAAATTCCATGCCTATTTAATTGTGGCAAGCATTCAAGACTAATATGAATGTTATAGACTCTTCCGTGATAAAGCAGAGTAAGACAAGTCTACACATGTATGGCCAATCAACCAATACTATTTACTTATGATTTTAAAACATTAATTGCCTATCATTATCCACATTGTGTATTATAATTTACAACATATTCAGTGTTGGAACACAATCTTATAGAGTATGGATCTTCTATACTCTTATATAAAGCCCCATCTTTCCATAGTTGGGGAATGTTATTTAAGTGGGGAATGAAACAATAATATTTCCTTGTATCATCAAGATATAAGGGTATTTTGCATGACATGTAGGCATTTACAAGGATACTATGTGCCAAAAGGGTTATAATGACTTCCTAATGTTGGGGCAGCTGGTGGTACAGAAATCAGCAAGTATTGACTATGTAAAAAGTGTCTAAATTGCAAAAGAAATATGAAGAACAGAGTGAAAAAAGACCATATACATCAATTATATAATTGATGGGAAGTCATGGAGAGACACACTGAAGAGTTCTAGGACATGAGAAGAATATCTCAGAGAGTGACGGAGGATTTTTCATGAATCAAACAACATAAATAAAACAAATCTACACATTCTATAGTACATATGGCTTATATTTGATGTAATAATTAATAGTTGTTCCTTTTTTGCTAACAAATAAGCCACTTAACACCAAATTAAGGCAGTTTATTGGTTTATTGGTCAGGGCAGCTGCTATGGAGATGGGAGTCAGAGGTGAGAGGGAAGAAAAGGAAAGTGTGTGTGTGTGTGTGTGTGTGTGTGTGTGTGTGTCTGTGTGTGTGTGTGTGTGTGTGT
>JADRCD010170567.1:0-17225 GCA_019843815.1 Montemys delectorum | reverse complement strand
AGAGAGAGAGAGAGAGAGAGAGAGAGAGAGAGAGAGAGAAAGTTCATTCCAGCAAAAAGAAATGCAGAGAGTGGAATACCGAGAGAGAGAAAACTACCCAATTTGTTCTTTAAATCCACTATTGCCCTTATGCCTAAACAACACAAAGACCCAAGAAAGAGAACTTCAGACCAATTTACATTATGAATATCAATGCAAAAATACTCAATAAAATTCTTGCAAACAGAATCTAAGAACACAGCAAAACAATCATCCATCATGATCAAGTAGGCTTTGTTCAGGAATAAAGGGATCAGGGATCGTTCAATATATGGAAATTCATCAACATAATCCACTACATAAACAAACTCAAAGTTAAAAACCACAGAATCATCTCATTAGATGCTGAGAAAACATTTGACAAAATTCAACACTCTTTCATGGTAAAAGTCTTGGAATGATCAGAAATTCAAGGCCCATACCTAACATAGTAAAAGCAAAGTCTCTTAATAGAAAACCCTCTCTGTATTAACAAAATTCTTCTGGTGTCATCATCTTATTAACAAAAATTCCGACATAAATACCACATATAAATTCTAAACATGAGGCAAGTTAAATATATTGCATTCTACAATACCATTACAGCATACAAAGAAAAAAACTACCATGGTCTTTTTGGTCTAAGGCACATAGTAAATATTTTGGAATTTTCTGTCCAGAAAGGAAGACATGGATCATGATCTATTCTGATATCTACAGTTCAGCATTATAAGTATAGGGCTAACTTCCAAGTTTGTGTGATTTATCTATTCCTGTCCATCCAGGACGAACTTGCCAGTTAAGAAATGAAATATTAAAAGAATTAAGTTTGATAGAAAATATCTATTAGTGTACTTCCCATTCCTACACATACCCACCTCACTGCCATAGCATTCCTCTACACTGGGGCATCAAACCTTCACAGGACTAAGGGCTTCCCCTCACTTTGATGCCAGACAAGGCCATCCTTTCATAAATAGACTATGTAGTTAAGGTTCCCTCTATGTGAATTCTTTGATTGGTGGGTTAGTCCCTGGGAGCTCTGAGAGGTCTGGTTGGTTGATTTTGTTGTTCTTCCTATTCGGGTGCAAACCCCTTCAACTCATCCAAATCTTCCACTAACTTCCCCCATTGGTGTCCCCCTGCTCAGTCCAATGGGTAGCTTTCTCATCTGTATCCAGAAGGCTCTGGACAAGCCTCTCCAGGAGACATCCATATCAGGCTCCTCTCAGCAAAATATTCTTGCCATCATCAATAGTGTCTGGGTTTGGTGGCTGCCTATGGGATAGATCCCTAGGTGAGGCAGAATCTGGATAGCCATTTCTTCAGTCTCTGCTCTACTCTTTGTCTCTGTATTTCCTTTAGACAGGAGAAATTCTGGGTTAAATTTTTGAGATAGGTGGGTTACACCATCACTCAACTGAGGGCTACCTTATCCTCTGGATATGGTCTCTACAGATGCTCTCTCCCCTCTGTTGGGTATTTCAGCTAATGTCATCCTTGTTGGGTCCTGAGAGGCTCTTGCTTTCCTGGCATCTTGGAATTTCTAGTGGCTACCACTAATTCCCCATCACCCACTGCTGCACACATCTGTTAAATTTGCTGACCCTCTGTTCTTTTCCCTTGTCTCTTTGTACACCTGATCTTATCCCCCTTTTTCTTCTCCTCATCCTCTCTTTATTCCAAGTCTTGCCTATTCTCTACCTCCAGTAGTTATTTTGTTTCCCCTACTAAGTATGACTGAAGCATCCACACTTTGGTCTTCCTTCTTGACCTTCATATGGTCTGTACATTGTATCATGGGCACTCTGAGCTTTTGTCCTAATATACAATGATCAGTGAGTACATACTATGTTTGTTCTTTTGTGACTATTAGCTCAGGTATGGAGAAGGTACCATGAGGTACTGAAAAGAAGGTATATTCTTTTGTTTTAGGAAGAAATATCTTATAGATATTTTTTAAACCATTTAGTTCAAAATTTCTGTTAGTTTCACTGTGTCTCTGTTTAATTTGTTTTCATGATCTGTCCATTGATAAGTATGGTGTGTTGAAGTCTCCCTGTATTATTGTATGAGGTGCAGTATAGGCTTTGAGCTTTAGTAAAGTTTCTTTTATGAATCTGACTGTCCTTGCATTTGAATCATAGATGTTTAGTCAGAACTGAAAGTTCATCTTGGTTGATTTTTCCATTGATGAGTATTAAGTGGACTTCCTTATTCTTTTTAATAACTTTTGACTGAAATAATATTTTATTTGATAATAGAATGGCTATTATAGCTTTTTTTCTTAGGACCATTTACTTACAAAATTTTTCCATCCTTTTACTCTGAGGTAGTGTCTCTTTTTGCCACTGAGGTGCATTTTCTGTATGCAGGAAAATGCTGGGTCTTGTTTAAGTATCCATCTGTTAGTGTATGTCTTTTTATTGGGGAATTGAGTCCATTGATGTTAAGAAATATTAAGCAATGATGACCAGTGCTCCCTGTTATATTTGTTGTTAGAGGTGAAATTATATTTGTGTGGCTATCTTTTTTCAGATTTGTTGAAAGAAGCTTAATATCTTGCTTTTACCAGAACACAATTTCCTTCCACATGTTGGAGTTTTCAATCTATTATCCTTTGTAGGGCTGGAAAGTTATTGTGTAAATTTGGTTTTGTCATGGAATATATTGGTTTCTATCTATAGTAACAGAGTTTTTCTAGGTATAGAAGCCTGGGCTGGCATTTGTGTTCTCTTGGGGTCTTATCACATCTACACAGGATCTTCTAGTTTTAAAGTCTCTGTTGAGAAGTCTTGTGTCTGATAGGTCTGCCTTTATGTTACTTGACCTTTTTCCTGGCTTACACATTATAGATTTGACAAAATGGGTTTGATCAATCGGAACACTTCCTCTTCTTGATTTTTTGCTTTGATCATTTCTAGAAGGCCAGAAAATAGTAGTAATTATGGAATTAGATAAAGGAATCATTTTTAGAGTATCAAATATAATCAATTGTAACATGCATTAGATGTAGTCATAAGCATTCAGTTAGACATGCTCAGGAAAAGTAAGAGGTTAAACATCGTGAGTCTGGTGTTGGCTGCACTGTTCAGAACACTTAGAGTAATTATCCTCAATCCTTGTTTCTCATTGGTAAGAATATTATATGGTATCTTGTTCTAGTTCTCTCTTGGTTGTCAGTCTATTTTTCCATTCTCTACAGAAGCTCTTATGTTACATATAGTCTGGTCTGTTTAGCTAGATCTACAGATATGACAAATCAAGAGTTTTCTAATGGTTAATAGCTTTATTACAAACATCTGACCAGTGACACATGGATTATATAGAACAAGCATCTGTTATGATGGCTTAAATATACTAGTAGGTAAAGTACTCCCTTACATTTGCAATTACTATCATAAGATATTACAGTGTGTCCTGTCTATTAACACTGGATAACATTTCTAATTTTTAATTATTTCTGCACTTTCTCTTCATAGCAGAAAAAATAAATAATAATTGTTTTTAGTCAACTCCAGAGATGGAGCTATTAAAAAATTTCTTCAGTGTTCATCAACCTGTTGTATATGAAATATTATGAGATGCTAATATACCAGTGCCCATATATTAAAGAATCCTGAAAAAGAAGGCACTAAATATGAAAGTGTACCATCATAGAAGCAGGGGAAAGGAGAATGGGATAGGGGATCCGGGAAAGGAGAAAACATATGAAATGTAAGTAAATAAATATTCAATAAAAATATTTTTAAAAAGAAGGGCATATCTATGCTTCTATGTAGAGGTACATACATGAATTCAACATTTATGTTATTTGCTTAATATTTTGTGTTGAGTACCAATCACATGCCCTTCATAATTGTATCAAGTTCCATAATATTTTCATGCTTATTCCTACTTTCTAAAATATGGCTAAATAAATAAAAGTCATCATGTAACGTTTATATTCATCATATGAAGGACAGAAGCAATGATCATGTAAGTACCACTATATTATCTAGTAACTTATGTTCATGCATATATTAAATGGTTCCTTGATTGTTGAGCTCATATGTAGTCTGGTTAACTTGAGATCATCATGAGAAATTTTGTGTCACAAAAGTAATTTTAATATGTGTGTATATTATCTCATACATGAGTAATACAATTTTATCATATATATGGCATATGTGTGTATATATGTACACTCATATATTTGTATATATGCATATGCTTTAGAATGTGCATATGTATATTTGTTTATACAGTATATTTGTACATAAATATATGTATGTGTATGTGAGTGTCTCTGCATTGGATTGTATGACATATAAATAATTACATTATACTGGGACCTGTTAGAGTAGTTCATATGTATTTAATTCTCCCCAGTTGGGATTAAATTCCTGTCATGGACATATCCTTAACGAATATTTAATGAATATTTATTCTTTCTTAACAGAAAAGACTTTCTTATAGATATTTTTCTATATGTGGAGGCTTTTGAGAATCTCTCCACATATTCTGGTATGATGTTACCACAGTGTCAGCCTTGTATAGAGTATGTATTAAGACATGAAGAGGCGAAATATATCACATATATAATAATACACACCATAGTAATGGCTCTCAAATTGTTTCTTTCCCTGATCTTATCTTCCTAAAGCTGTTCTATAGGAGGTTTTCTTCTTTTTATGGGTTTGATAGAGATGGGCATCTGTCAGTAAATCATTCTCTGTAATACAGTACACATCTACAGAATAAAAAATCTTCTATGGAGAAATGTAAGAAATTTCCCATTTGATAATATTTTTAAGTGAACTTGAGAAATATATTTATGTAGTAAGTTCTATGTAAATATATCACAGTAGTAGTTCTTCTCTAAGATACATGATTTTCCTACTTAGAGCATTTTTCATTTCAAATTATATATATATATATATATATATATATATATATATATTCACACAATATATGTATTATATATTATAATATATTTTATATTATATATTTTTATTAATTAATTTATTAATTATTTATACTATATTACATTATTACATATATATGTATGAAGTGGTTGGTATATTTAGAAATAATATGTATCCTTCAAGATCTGAGTACCAATCAAACTCTGCAATTAACTTTATTGTTTTGTTAGTCTCCTGCCATTCTCTTATCAACAACTATTAAGAGAGATTTTACTTATCTGAAAATGAAGTTTATTAAATTAATCTATTTTTCTGGAGTAGCATTATCTGCTTGAGACATAACTTCCTTTAGTTTACTTATACATATGTGCACCTAGATTTATAAACATTATAGGTGTACATTTAAGTAAGACTAAAATGTTATTTACCTATGGCTCTTTGAATAATTCTCTACATTATTTCGCTGACTTCTTTATTCTCATTCTTATCTTTTCTCCTCCTTCATGACAATTAACATATTTCCCATTTCGATCTTTTGAAGAGTTTACTTCCCATCCACCACTTTAGTCAAAAAAATTCCAAACTCCTAACTATCCTGGTTTCAGTGGTTAGTTCAAGCTATTTACTTACTTGTAAGATGGAGAGTTGGGCTCTACAGAATGTGACATCATGAGTCCTTTAGTATCCTTGGACATAGATTTCCTTCATATCCAGACCCGATTAAAAAATGAAGAAAAAAATTAATGCATTAGTTCAGTTTCAAATTGTTTTTGTTTATGTTTGATTGGCACTATATTTTTTGGAAAAGTATTTAAATTGAGAAAGAAATTTCCATGAAGTGACCTTTTAATTAAGAAGATGCTGGGGAATGGAATGTGTGGATTAGACAGCTAATTCAAGTGGTATTATGTTGCTACATAGTTCATAAAGAAGAAACAGGTGAATAATCTGAGTAGCCAAAAGAAATTCTTTCATTACATTTCAGGATGGAAAGACCTGAAAACTTTTAATGTTACACTCCTCTTCCTTTATAGCTGTTAAAGTATATTTCAAAATTATATTACCACATAATATGAGAGTAATCTATCATGTCATTCACACAATTATTGTAATAGTCTGATAATTGTTTTAATGTGGTGATCACTAGATACTGAAAAAAATCAATTTTATTAATTTAATGAAAATTGTTTTTCTAACAATGACACAACATATCAACAACAATAGGTATGATAACTCTGTGCTCCTTTGAGTCCTGAGGATTGTTTTACAACTATAGACTTTTGGAGTCTATAATTCATGGGTCAGAAGAATTTGATATTCTGACATCCCATCTAATCTAAAGTAGCAAAACTGAAGTAAGAAACAAAAGTTCCCAAAAGAAATCTTTGAAAAATATGTTTTTATTATTAGGATTAGAATTAGAAAGAATTGCTTCAGAGATGTAAAGCATTAGAAGAATGGACATCCAGCATATTTTTGAAATGAAGGAAAGATTTACTGGAAAACACAAACGACTCTGATGGTCTGAGAATACATATACAAAGGTATGCAAAAATATGGCTTGTGAGTTATTGGAGGGGTTCACAAATTTGATGAAATGCTTTTGTGGACTCCAAGCTAAATATTTATGTCTTATAGAAAGAAAAAGCGTGAGACAAGTTAAATATGTAGCTACAAAACACTTGACATACAGACTTATAATAAATACACATCCGTATACACATATCTACAGCAAATAAACATCTGTATACATGTACACATGAATAAATACACATAAACATCCTATACAAATACACACATCCCACAATCTTGTGATAAAAAAATATCAGGACAGAATTAACTTAGAAAACACACAAAAGCAGAAGGAATAGTAAAACTTATCTTAATCAGGGTTATCATTTCTTTGATGAAACACCATGACCAAAGCAGTTAGTAGAGGGAAGGGTTCATTTTGCATATGTTTCTATATCACTGCTTATTATTGAAAGAAAACTTCAGGACAGAAACTCAAACAGAGCTGGACCCTGGGAAGTAGGACCAATGACTGCTTTCTCAGTCTGCTTTATTTTAATGGAATCCAGGATTACAGGCCCATGAGTGTCAACACACACAATGAGCTACATCAATTTCTAATTTTAAAAATTCCCTATAGGCTTGCATAAACCACAACTAAGGAGGTGATTTCTCAATTGGGGCTCCTTAGTTCACATGACACTAGCTTGTATCAAGTTGGTATAAAACTATACAGCATGCTAACAAAGGTCTTATTCGCTTGGTGCTGTGGTATACACCTTTAATACTAGTACTCTGGATGTAGAGATAGGCAAATATCCATGAGTTCAAGGCCAATCTGATCTATTTAGTGAGTTCCAGAACAAGAGAAGGCTACATAGAGAGAACTTGTGTCAGTATAAAACAAATAAAAATGGATTTCTAATGATCTCATTTGTTGAGTAACTCTCTTGTAAGCATCACCCCTCAATAAAAAAAGTTGATGAAAAGTGAACTTAGGAATCAAATAGGAGATGGGACACTGGAAGGTAGAGAGAGGTTTCTAGTAACAACAAATAAACAGTTTATCTACTGATCAAGCAGCAGAACCAGAAAAGGTTAGGATGAAGGTACAGTAGGGCTAGGAGATAGGCCACTTAGGAACAGTCTAATAGCTGACTATAGAAAGACTTAAGTTCTTGGGAGCAACTGACTTGTTTGTACATCATGGAAATCTCCCATACTATTAATGATGTTATGTTGTGCTTGCAAGGAAGAGCTTAAAATAGAAGTCTTCTGAGAAGCTCTATCCAGAAGGTAAATAGGACAAATGCAGATACCCACAGACATACATTGAACAGAGATCTGTGGAAGAGTTAGGGCAAGAATTGAAGGCCCTCAAGAAGATAGCAACTACACAGGAAGACCAAAAATGTCAATTATCTTGGACCCCTGGAAACTCCCAGAGTCTGAATCACCAATCAACAAGCATGCGAGGGCAGGCCTAAGTCACATATATCACAGAGTGTTGCCACATCTGGCCTCTGAAGAATAGGATGTGCCTAAATCTGCTGATACATGATGCACCACAGTAGAGTGACATGGCTGCCTCTCAGAGGAAAATAGGAATGGGAGGAACTCTGAGACAGGTCCTTGGATCTTTGGAGGGGTCAATATTTTTTATGTAAATAAATAAATAAATTACACACACGTACACACACAAACACACACATATATAAATTATGCAGAGGAACTAGTGCAATCTCATATTCTCTGTTTACTGCTCCAGTATCTCTGTGTTCACATGATCATTATTTTGTTTGTTTGTTTGATTTTTGAGACAGGGTTTCTCTGTATAGCCGTGGCTGTCCTGAAACTCACACTGTACACCAGGCTGGCTTCGAACTCAGATATCCACCTGCCTCTGCCTCCCAAGTACTGGTATTAAAGGCACACACCAACACTGCCTGGTACATAAATAGTCTTCATTTGATTTAGTGAGCATAGTTCTCTTGTCCTCCATCATTTCTTGCTTTTTCATTTTTTCTGCCTATTTTGCCATAAGTGTCTCTGAGCTCTGACTGGAGAAAATTAATAGAGACATCACATTTAGAGAAGTATTCTCTAAGTTCTCTTGCTTCTCTTCTCTTCTCTTTCTCTCTCTCTCTCTCTGTGTCTCTTTCTGTCTCTGTCTCTGTCTCTGTCTCTGTCTCTGTCTTTCTGTCTCTGTCTCTCTGTCTCTCTGTCTCTGTCTTTCTGTCTCTGTCTCTCTGTCTGTCTCTCTCTTTTCTTTCTCTCTCCGCCCTCTCTGTTTAATATCTGATTGTGTGTCTCTATTCTAATATCTTGCAAAGCAGAAGTTTCAGTAAATATCATTACTAAAGAAAACACCTACACAACTCACTAAAATCAGAGAGGTTGAATAGGTGGCTAAAACAAACATTACTTCCTACATATTAGTGTCTTTTGTGGGTAATATACTTTGTAGGCTACCAAGACAGAAATGTAAGCCCCAACTCAATATTGAATTCTTTGATCTATAATGATGAATGGTATACAAAATATTTAGTGTAATTATAGAACAAAGCTTGTGGAAGTAACCAATATGAGATTTGTCTTAATGTACTTTTATTCCATGAGTAAGAACCCTTAAATGAGAATGAATGTGTGAAGAAGAACCACAAAATAGTTAGGCCACAGACCTAAATATTATGTACATGTAGGTCTCTGACTTACTTAGCCATCATCAATTTTTGGAATGTACATCATGATACGTTGAATAGCAAACACATAACCCAAAAAAAACAAAAAAAAATAAGAGAAATTAGAGTGAAGAAAACAACCATAACAGCAAAAACAACAACAAAAAATGAAGCAAAACATGGTTGAAAAAATGGAAGAAAATGAGGGACAACCAATAAGTTGGTTGTGTTGGGAGAATTTGAACCATCAGGACCACAATAGGATGAGGGACATTGTAGATCCAAGCAAAGTAATTCTTACTGTTGACATGTGTTATTCTTTTAGTAATAATTGAATAATAATATTCTTTCCTTATTATTTAGAAATATATACTACTTCAAACTATAATAAATTTTCAGCCATTAACATTAACAAATCATGTGAAATGCAAAGTGGCAACCACGACATACATTTGAAGCTATTAATACAAATTAAGTCTTCTCAAATGAAAGAAAATTGGGATAATTGAAAAGTATAATCATGCAGGTCTGTACTTTGTCAGAAGGTTGGTTCACTTGTGACATGGAGGGAAGCAAAGAGTCTTCTTTTTTGCTTTTCTTCAGCTACATATACATTGCTCAAAGAAGAACAGCATTAAGAGCTGTTATCTCCTAAGATTTCAGTCAAGTGTGCAAATTCTAAATCTGAAAAATGAGGATAACTTTACAGGAAAGCATAAGAGATGGGATGGAAGAAACTTGAAGAAGTTGTTTTTTGTTTGATGAACTGGTTGCAGAGGGAAAATAATATTATTTCAGGTAAGATTAACATCAGAGTGTACTCATGCTCTTGTAAACTTCTCTACATATAAACACATGTCAACATTGCTAAATCAGCTGAGTGTGTATTAAAGATATCAAATTAAGTAGCAATGGATTATTAGCTATAGATATAATGAGTAAACCAAATGTATTGTGTGTAATGGTTTTATTTTTAACACATTATATGACTTATGAATATTAAGTTTAATGTTTACAAAATAATGACATCTTAATAACAATTCTGGAGTTAAAGAAAAGGGATGATCTGGTTCTCAGGATGCTGATTGTATTGGATTACGAGCTTGGATACATAAATATAGGAGTGATCAAAATGTACCCTCCTTGGGTGATTGCTCATACATACTCTGTAGGTACCAAAAAGGTACCACTAAACTCATATCCTAGACACTTTTGAATGTTGCATGTTTAAAATTAGAAATTCCAGTCACTATTTATCTGTCAAAAATTCAATAAAATTATCATGGTTTTACATTGAAATAAAGTTCTTATAGAATTAAATATCCATTTTGGTGGAGGAAAGAATCAATTTTCTTTATGAGTCATTATACAAATACTTGAGAAACAAGAATCATAGTTTCTGTGAAGAAACAACTGGTATTGATTGGTTAAATGTAGTACTAGGTAAAATTTCCATACATTTATGCTAATTCTCATAAGCTATTACTATGTCTACTAGTTCACTTGTCCATACCTTATCTTTCATTTAATTCACCTTCATTTTGTACTCAAAAAAAAAATCAACAGAATTTCAATGGAGTTTCCAGAGATAATGGTATGAAAAATGTGCTTCAGGTTTCAGCAAACTAGTGTAGTGTGAAAAACATAATTCACTTATCCTCTTTAGCTCAGAAAATCTTGAGAAAAGACGGAGCCGAAAAGGAAAAAAGTAGATATAGGAATAGATTGAGGTACTGTCTAGTCATCTATTCCAAGGCAAACAGCAAGCATTTAGGTCAATTATCTATGGAACAGGTAAGTAGATACCCTTGCTTTCCTTAGAGTTTATTTACATTCCTCATTAAATGGCAAGAAAAGGCAGGAGATCCTCTGTGTGGCAGTGGACAGTTCTGACAGCTGGAGTCCAGTAGAGTGGCCACCTTGGAACCCCAGAGACCCACTGAGCAAAGTAATTTGTTCACAAGGGACGGTAGGCATTCGGTGATTGTTCCTGAGACCAATGGCTCAGCCCAGGCCCCTCACAGCTCCTCCTTTAGGAGACACTGCCTCAAACTCCCAGCATTATAGCTGAACCTTACACCCAGTCATCTGACCACAAGCCAGGCATGCCACACCCCATACAATAAAATGGGTGATTTGCCCCCTCCTCACTCTCTTGTTCTCTTCTTCTCACTCTTTTGCTCTCTTGTTCTCTCTCTCCTCTCATCTCTTTGTTCTCTTCTCTGCCTTTCTCCCTTTCCTTCCTTTCTCTCTCTCTCTTTTCTCCCCTTTCTTTCTCTCTACTTAACCAGCATATTTCTCCTTCCTACAATAAAATAACTCTTTCATACATTGCCTCTTTTTTAATTAAGGGACTTGCAGCAAACAGGTCAGACCTGTGAGGAGAGAGAGAGACCTGGACTTCAGCAGCAGGCCCCCTTCCACCTGGGAGAGAGAGAGAGCCTCAGGTGGGCAACTAGCCTAGGCCCCTGCCTTTGGAACAACAATCCTCAAACTAGTACCCACATTCTCAGACAACTTATTGTAGGGAAATCTACACTTTCTGAGTGTTGCTATTTAAGAGGCTAGAAAATGCAGGCCAAGGACAACTATTGGATGTTGTATCTGTCATTTAATCTATAAAAAAGTCATCATGCATACTGGGTATTGATTTTATGAATACAATAATCCTGAAATAACCAGTAAAAATGCTTTGTGTGTTTTCCCAATAAATTCATCAGTTACCTAGAGTCAACTTTGGTAGATTTCTGTAGTGACTTGTTTGAATCTTAGATGAGCAAGGAGTAGTCACTGATTTATCTTTATTTTTTGGAAATGTAGGTTTTTTTTTAATTTTTTCTTCGTTTTTTTTTTTTGAGATTTTTAATAAAGTTTGATTTTTCTTTTCTCTCTCCTACCTTCCAACATAATATTGTTTGCTAATTTTCAAATACACTGCTTATTTTAATTTAATTATTATGACATATATATCAGTATGTATGTATATGTTTATTCTTAAAGATATAAATACAGCCCTTTTGTATAATGAAGTGTATGGGGTTTTTTGGGGGAGGGTTGATCATTTTCTGTTGGATAACCAATTGATCGTTTTCCTTTCTGGAAAACAGTATCTCTTACTATCAGAATTGGGGGGGGGGAGGCTTGAAATATTTGAAAATCAACTTTTTTAGTTTAATTTCTGGCATTTGTAAAAAGACATAATCTTCTAGCACATGGCCTCATATCATAGATTTTACCTACATTTTTGTCCCAGTTCCACAATGATCCCTGCGATTTAGATACAGGAGGTGTTTTGTCAAAGTATTTGCTAACTACAATCCACACTGTGTTTTGATTTGGTGTGGTTTTCTGCATACATTTGTTAGATAATCTACAGGCCTTCAAAGAAGCATTTTTAAGGTCACATATAGTATTTTCATTTGATAGCTAAGTGGTTACTGACACAATCACATTTTTTTTCATATGAATTTTTAGGTTGAAAGTTGATATTCTGATGGTATTTTCCTAATTTGTAAATGTATATTTACTAACTTTTACACTTCTAAAAACCCTTTTCCATTCCCATTAACACCATCATATGTCTTAAAAACTAGTATGCTCTACCCTATTACTCTTTCTATTCTTCACCCAGGTTAATTGCCCATTTTAATTATATTGTTCCTGTAGTTTCCCCTATATTCATGTCCTGATTTAAAGCATTGAAACTAGGACTCTCACATGAGATAAAATATTTGGCATCTGTCACTGATGATCCAAATTACCACACTCATTATGAACTTTTATAGATCTGACTGCATATTATAAAATATTACTTTCTATTACTTTTGCATTGCATACTTAAACTATTTTCATTACACTTTCACCAACTTAGGCACAGTTAAATTTTTTCTATTTACTATGTATTATGAATATGTAACTAATAAACATACTCAAGGAAGAATGCATGCAGAAGGCTGTTGAGTACCTTTGGACATATAACAAGGAGGGATGCAACTGTAGCATATGATATTTATATTTAGCTCTTTCATATCTCTGACTACTGATGTCTAACTAAAGTGAACCATTTTCCTATCACAACAGTTAGTGACTGTTCCATTTTCCTACATATGCCAAAGCATTTGTTGTTAGTTTTTTGTTCATGTTGTTAATTATTTTTTGGGTGATATGAAATTTCAAATTCTGTTGAGTTGAGACTCTAGGTGAAACTATTTTCACAACTAAGTAACACTGGGATATATGAATGAGTAGTTGTTTAGAACCAAGAAGGCAGAACACTAAGTGTGGATTTCTTAAAAGAAACTCAAGCTATACCTTTTTGCCAGATTATACCAGGTCATCCCATGGACATTTGAGCAATCTGCCAACAAGGTGGAATCTAACTGCTACTTTTTGTATTTGAGTATTAAACTTGTGAAGTGGAATGAGTTTTTGATCACTGGAAATCTTTTAGCCATGCAATTTGGAATTACATGTGTTTGAAGTATAACAGCATCATCAGTTAGCATAAACTAAAAATGTTACTAAATGAGTTTTTATTCTGAGTTCCTGTGATTTAAATGGACAAAATAATGTTTCAAGGAAAGCTATTATAAAATACCCTAGTTTAGTGGGAGCTACAGGGACATAGAAACAAGGACCCCACATGAAGTTTCAGTTTAAATGGCTAAAGAAAGATTCTAGTAGTGAATGTGAATAAGTTAGTGTTTTGTGTCATGTGCAAATATAGAAATTCCACTGTTTTCTCTGAACACTTCACAGGACAAATAAGAACACAATGGTTATATCCTATTGACAGGATGGCTATCAGATTAAATGGATACTAAGATATAGTGCAAGGAAATTATCTACCATAACTACAATTGTTCCCTTTTTTCCTCCAGCTCTTTGCAGATAGGAGGAATATTTTCATGAACAGTAATTGTAAGAAGAAGAAAAAATTGAAACTCTGATATACAAGTAGATATGTCTAGATCTATGTCACAATAGTCTCTGAGAGTTTTCTCTTGTGTAAGTACATGAGAAAGCATATTACTATCTCTAAGAAGAGAGAACCTTCTCATAACAAGAAAATAAAGGGTAAGGCATATTTTTTTTCATTTCCAGGCATACAGAAACTAATAATTGTTGTGGTATTCCAAGCAATGGGTGTACCCAAATATTTCCAGGAGTGTTTCAGTTTATTTCTTAGTAAAGGTTGTTTCTTCTACCTCTATCATCATTATTTCTTTTAACATGTGTACAACTGATATGCTTCTCATGTGATTTGGAGACCTATATAAAGGAATCAGAAAGGAATGAAGAATGATTTGTGTGTCATGTTTATTACTGTTACAAGGCATGACACAAAATGGAAAAATTTTAGGTGATAGTTATATTGAAAATAGGTGGGCAAGTATATATGATCCAGCAGTTGACACTGAATCAATTGCAATTTACTGTTCAATGTAAACTACTGAGATCAGTTTTAAAGAAGACAAAGTGCTGGTTTTTGTTGTTTTTATTTTTAAATATTTTTTCTTTAATCTTTTTTTGATAATCCAAATTTTATCCCCCTCATGGTCTATTCTCTGATTCTTCCACATCCCACCCTTTCTTCCCCATCTCCAAGAGGATGTCCTCACACTCCCATCCCACCGAATCTTCCCAATCTCTGTGGCCCCAAGTGTCCCTACAGTTAGGTACATCTTCTCTGACTGAGTTAGGACCCAGAAGTTCTCTGCTGTATATGTGCTGGAGACCTCACCTTAGCTGGTGTATACTGCCTGGTTGGTGGCTTAGTATCTGAGAGATCTTTAGGGTCCTGGTTAGTTGAGACTGCTGGTCTTTCTATAGGGTCACCTGCCTCCTCAGCTTCTCCCACCTTTTCCCAAATACATCCATAATGTTCACCAGCTTCAGTGCATTGGTTAGATGTACATATCTGCCTCTAACTCCTTCACTTGCTTATTGGGCTTTTCAGGGGGCTGCCATAATAGACCTGTGTTTGTAAGAATACCACAGCATCAGTATTAGTGTCAGGGCTTGGGGTTTCCCCCTGATCTGGATCCCAATTTGGGCCTGTAACTGGACCACTGTTTCCTCAGGATATTCTCTTTTATCCCTGCAATTCTTTCAAACAGGCATAATTCTGGATTATAGTTTTGATTGTGGGATCTCAACCGTATTTTTCCACTTGAAGCCTTGTCTTTGTACTAGAGATGGACTCTACAAGTTCCCTCTCCACATGTTGGTCATTTCATCTAAGGTCCTTCCCTTTGAATCCTGACAGCCTCCCAAATCCCAGTTCTCTGGTACATGCTAGAGGGTCCCCTCACTTCCTAACTCCCAAGATTATCTGTCTCCATTCTTTGAGCTGGGCCTCAGGGCTTCATTCCTGTTCCCCCACAAAACCTGATCATGCTATACCCACACCTCTTCCCCTCCCTGTCTCCTTTCCCACACAGGTTTCTCCCTCCCTCATCCCACCATGATTGCTTTCTTCTCCCTCCCATGAAGGATTGAGGCATTCTCACTTGTGCCCTTCTGCTTATTAACTTTTATGAGTTCTGTGGATTGTATCTTGGGTATTCTGTACTTTTTTGGCTAATATATACTTATTAGTGGAAACATACCATGCATATATTTTTAGATCTGAATTCACTCACCATGATATTTTCTAGTTTCATTCAAAACTCATTATGTCTTCTTTCTTTACACCTGACTAGTATTCCATTGTGTAAAAAAGTCAAATTTTCTTTATCCATTCTTCTGTTATGGGAGTTCTGGGCAGTTTACAGCATCTGGATATCACAAATAAGGATGCTATGAACACAATGGGACACATGCCTCCATGAGATTGTGGCATGTATCTTGGGTATATAGCCAAGAGTAGTATTGCTAGGTTTTCAGGTAGATCTATTTCCAATGTTGTAGGGAACCTCCTGGTTAATTCCCAGAGTGTTTGTACCAGTATGCATTCCCACCATCAATGGAGGAGTGTTAGGTTTTCTCCATATCCTGACCAACATGTGCTGTGACCTGAGTTTTTGACCTTAGTCATTGTGATTGGTGTAAGGTGGGAAATCAAGTCATTTTGATTTGCAATTCTCTGGTCAGTAAGGGTCTTCAACATTTCTTTAAGTGCTTATTATCCATGTGAATTCTCTTTTTAGTTCTATGTCCCATTTTTTGATTGGGTTGTTTGGTTTCTTGATGGGGAGCTTCCTGAATTCTTTATATATCTTAGATAATAACCCTCTATTGGATATAGTGTCAATGAAGATTTTTTTCACAGTATGTAGGTTGCTGATTTGTCCTATTAACTATGTCCTTTGCTTTGTAGAAGCTTTCCAATTTCATGAAGTCCCATTTATCAATTCTTGATCTGAGAGCCTGAGCCACTGGAGTTCTGTTTAGTAAATTTTCCCCTATACCGATGAGTTCAAGCATTTTCCCACTTTCTCTTGTATTACATTCAGTGTATCTACTTTGATATTGATGTCCTTGATCCATTATGACTTCTGTATATATCAAATTGGGTAATCCCATTTGATCTCAGAAGGAAGCTACACAAGAAATAGGAATATTTCTTCTCATTTTACATTCACACACATTTTTCAAAATGTCTTCTGAAGTTGCCCCTTTATTTTCAGTCAGAATATCCTACTACTATATGAGAAGAAGAAACAAACAACATACTATACAAAGAATAAAAGTCTTGTGATTGTTATTATTCCATAGTATAAAGAAATGCAAGTAAAGGATAAGTTATAACACTCATTTTTTTCTTCTCTGTGGTAATTGAACTAACTAATTTGTAAAATCACATTAGATCACTCTAGGCTTAGCATAATGATTGTCATTTTGTGTGCATATGATTTACATGTTAGTTTAAAAACACACATAGACTAACACAAGTAATTTTATTATATATTTACTTTATTTCATAAATGAACATACTAGCTTCATTATATCCATTCTAGTATTCCCTTCCCGATCATCTCGTGCCATTCTACATATTGTCAGACTTATGACCTCTACAAACACAGTGGCTTGTGTCTGGGTTTATGTGTACCCACACATACACACATACACACACACACACACACACACACACACACACACACAC
>JADRCD010170566.1:3413-27988 GCA_019843815.1 Montemys delectorum | reverse complement strand
TCTCTCTCACACACACACACACACACACACACACTTGGTTGGCAGCGCTGTAAGGTGAATCTATAAATGGCAGGAGAAATGGCATTGCAGATTACTGACTAAACCATCACTGTAATTATCAATTACAGGCGAACTTTCATGAACATGCTCTCTATAGCATCCAGGAGCAGTTATCCATAATATCTTACCCTATGCAGAACCTACAAGAAATATCATGAAACCTAAGTACGAAAATTCTGTAATGAAAGCTTATGAACAGCATAAATCTCAAACACCTGCAGCATTTTGAAGCCAGCCAGTGATCCCATTGGGTTAGGTAAAGCACAGAACTGGGAGCACATCCCCTAGTGTCCCAACCTGGGTTAGAGATGTAGATCTGACAACCTCTGACTGTATGGGTGGGATGGAGCATGCGAGTCTCTGTCAACTCACTTCTCTTCACCATTACATTGACATTTCCAAGCATTTGTACTGCATAAAACTGCTGTCAAAGTGCTTAGCACAGCACCTGCATACTATTGATATTACTCTGGAACCTTTGAAAGTGCTGACGCAGTCCAGGTCTGGTGCAGCATGAAAGAAGCTATAATCCTGGGACATTCTGCACTTCTTGTCCATACAAGTTTGAGGCTTTGTATTTCAGCAGTAAGAAGAAAGAATATTATCTTTTTTTTTAATTGGATAGTTCCTTTATTTACATTCCAATGTCATCCTCTTTCCTGGTACCCCCTATCTCCCTTCTCCCTGCTTCTATGAGGGTGTTCCACCACCTAGCCAGCCACCCACCCATTCCTGCCTCCCTGCCCTCACATTCCCCCACACTGGGGCATTGAGCCTTCACAAGACCAAGGAAGGGCCTCTCCTCCCACTGAAGACCTACAAGGCCATCATCTGCTACCTATGTGGCTGGAGCCATGGGTCCCTCCATGTGTACTCTTTGGTTTATGGTTTAGTCCTCGGGAGCTCTGGGGGGGTTCTGATTGGTTCATATTGTTGTTCTTCCTATGGGGTTAAAACCCCCTTCAGCTCCTTTGGTCCTTTCTCTAACTCCTCCACTGGGGACCCTGTGCTCAGTCCAATGATTGACTGTGAGCAACCACTTCTGTATTTGTCAGCCTCTGGCAGAGCTTTTCAGGAGACAGCTATATCGGGCTCATGTCAGAAAGCACTTCCCAGCATTCACAATAGTGCCTGGGTTTGGTGACTGTGTATGGGATGGATCCCCCAGGTAGGGTAGTCTCCGGGTGGCCGTTCCTTCAGTTTGTACTCCACACTTTGTCTCTGTATCTACTCCTGTGGGTATTTTGTTTCCCCTTCTAAGGAGGACCAAAGTATCCACACGTTGGTCTTCCTTTTCCTTGAGCTTCACTTAGTCTGTGAAATGAAATGTATTTTGGGTATTCCGAGCTTTGGGGCTAATATCCACTTATCAGTGAGTACATACCATGTGTGTTCTTTTGTGACTGGGTTACCTCACTCCAGGATGATATTTTCTAGTTCCAGCCATTTGTCTAAGAATTTCATAAATTCATTGTTTTTAATAACTAAGTAGTACTCCATCATGTATATGTACCGAATTTTCTGTATTCATTCCTCTGTAGAGGGACATCTGGGTTTTTTCCAGCTTCTGGCTATTATAAATAAGGCTGCTATGAACATAGTGGAGCATGTGTACTTGTTATATGTTGGAGACTCTTTTGGGTATATGCTCAGGAGTGGTACAGCTGGGTCCTTTGATAGTACTATTTCCAACTTTCTGAGGAACCGGTACAACCACTCTGGAAAGAATATATCTTAATGGGACACTTACAATTGAATATCAAGAAAACCATCTTATGAAGCTTGAAAAGACTGAAAAATATATAGAAAATACAGTAACTTTTAAAAAATCTAAAGACATGTAATAAGATAAAACTTCCATGTATGTGAAAATATCAATTAGGACAATCAGCCCCATGAAAGCTATGTAATATGTATCAACTAATTTGCAATGGAAGGTATGCTCAAATGGCTGGAATGACCATATGACAAGGGCTCAACTTATTTTAACAAAAAGCTGAATTTGACTGATTATACAGATATTTGTCTTCACCAATAACTTTATGAATTTTTGAAGACAAATTGTTTTAGTTAATATGATCAAATTGTTTGCCTAGGATCAGAAGTCTGGATATTCTCTTGCCTAAGATCCCTATAGTACTGTTGTAACCCCAAAGCTGGATAGGGAGCTTTCCTAAACCCCACACCCAGCCCTTCCTAGCACGCTGTGCCAACCTTGCCCCAGCAGTGCCTTTCTTACTTCTTTGGAGACTGACTAATACCCACCTGCTTTCTTTTCCCAGGAGCATATATCATTTCTCTTCTCTAGGCCACTTAGGTCCCAGTATGCTTTTTCTTATATTGGACTCCATGATCAATTTTCTTCTGGTTAGGGCCTTCTTTTTTCTCCTATAGGAAATCCAACCCACCCCAGGCCTTCACCAGGACCCCTTATCAACCTCAGTTTTATGGCTCGCCCTGCAGAAAGTGACCAGCCTATGCAAAGACCTGATTCATCTTCAAAGTAGTAATCAAAGTCTTGGTTAGAGCAGTAAAACAGGAGAAAACAACAGAAGAGATACAAATAGGAAAAGAATTAAGAGAACTCTTGTTTGCTGTTGACACAAGTCTATAGATGAGACCATACAGATTTACTCATACCACCCCTAGAAGTAAATTAGCATTTTAACAAGTGTGAGGAAACAAAAGTAACACACAGAAATCAATGTTCATTGTATATACCAATAAATATATACCAAAGATGCTGAGAAAGAAATCAGGGTAAACAACTCCATTTCACAACAGCCAACAACAACAATGCCTCAGATATGAAAAAGATATGAAAGTTTTCTACAATAATAACTTTAAATCTCTGAAAAAAGAAATTGAGGAAGACACTAGAAGACAGAAAGATCCCTTTTGTTTTTGAATTGGTAGAATTGTTAGCGTAAAAAAAAAAAAACCCAATAAATGAGACCTAATGAAACTAAAAACCTAAATAGCAATTGAAACAGTCAACAAAATGAAAGGGCAGCTGACAAGATGGGGGTGTCCTGGCTAGTTTTGTGTCAACTTGAGACAAGCAGAAATCATCAGAGGAAGCTTCAATTGAGAAGATGCCTCCTACCCTAAGATATGGCTATAGGCAAGCCTGTGGAGCATTTTCTTAATTAGTGGTTGATGTGGGTGGGGTCCATTCTAGGAGGGGCAACCCTTGGGCAGGTGGTACTGGGTTGTATAAGAAAGGAGGTTGAGTAAGCCAGGAGCTGTGAGCAGCACCCCTCCATGGCTTCTACACCAGCTCTTGAAGCTAGGTTTCTACCCTGTATGACTTCCTGTCCTGACTTTCTTCAATGATGGACCATGATATGGAAGTGTGAGTCCATTAAACACTTTCCTTTCTAACTTGCTCTTTGGTCATGGCAGCAATAGAAACCCCAACTAAGAAAAGGTGATACCAGGATTGGGTACTGTTATGACAGCCCTTACCATGCTGTTTGTTAGGAGATAAAGAGTTGCTGTGGTGATTATGTCTCGTCATCGCAACAGAACATAAAGGTAAAAGCTGGTGCCGTGATTGTGGGGTATTACTGTCAAAGGCATGACAATGTTTTGGGAAAGATTGTGGTACATACTGGAACTTTAAATAAAAAAGCCAGTGAGTGTTGAGAGTTCAGTGGGATGTTCTGTAGGAGCTTGGAAGATAAGAGTATTGAGGGCAATGCAGATGATGGAGGCCTGACTTGTAAAGTTTCAGAGGGAGATTTAAAGATTCTACTGGGACCAACTGTTATCTTGAATGAACAGCAAAAAATTCTTTGCCAGTTAAACAGCAATCAGACGACTAATAATATCTTTATTAACTGTCAGTATGAGTACAGCCTGGTACATTGACTATGGAAATCAGTGTGATGAATCCTCAAAAAACTTCAAATAGAAGTGTTGTATTTCTCAACTATTTGATTCCTGGGAAGATATGCCAAAGACTCAATGTTCTCCTGCAGATATATTTACTTACCAGTATTCACTGCCATTTTATTCACAATGGCTAGGAAATGGAATCAGGTTACATGTCCATCAACTGGTGGATAATGAAAATATGGTATATATATATATATATATATATATATATATATATACACATATACATTGGAATTTTGTTTAGCTAGGAAGAAATGAAATTCACAGGAAAATGGATGAGACTGGAAAATAATGAATAAAGTAACAGGTGCTCAGAAAAACATGGGCCAATAGTCTCCCTCAATGGTTTATCCAAGCTTCAAAGGATTTAGAAACTAATCCAGGCTCTTGCCAATCCTCTTGGTTGCTTATAAGAAGTAGATGATAAGATCTCATCACACAGTGTATCACTGACACTGGCTGTATGATGGAGAAAAATCAAGTTGGACTGCGCTACAAGCTTCCTCTTTGCTGGCTACCTTTTTCAGTATTGGTGAATGCTATCCAAACTGCTGAGTGAGAAAACACACTGATGGTCTTACCTGCTTGTGAACTCTACAAACCCCAAGATGAACTAGCCAAGCAAGATGTGCTCACTAGTGAAACAATAGCAGTGCTGCTATAAGGATAAATCATTTCTGTATAATTGAAATTGATGTCCTCTTCACGCAAAAGGATCTATGCCTGGTACTGTAATACCTACTAGAGACCCATAGGAAGTGATAGGCTCTGGAGGAGAATGAAATACAGTTGCTTATATAAGTTGGAACAATGTCAAAGTGCCATTTAAATATTTAGGTTTATAGGCAAACAAATAGTCCTTTCAGTTTTAATGAGAGAAGACTTTTCAGTGACCGAGAGTCATGATGTACAGGGTGATAAGAATAAAT
The DNA here is from genome assembly GCA_019843815.1 of Montemys delectorum. Classification (NCBI taxonomy): domain Eukaryota; kingdom Metazoa; phylum Chordata; class Mammalia; order Rodentia; family Muridae; genus Montemys; species Montemys delectorum. The sequence continues at coordinate 23,099 of JADRCD010170566.1, read as the reverse complement.
AGCAGATGAGTACTGACCTCTAAATAAGACATATACACCACCTGCTCCAAGACTCAGGGAAAATGGAGACGATGGGGTGGAAACAAACACAGAAGCGGGAGACAGGCAGAGAGGCTGTAACAAAGCCATTGCAATCACAAATTCTCAGCAAGTATGATGAGTGCATGAAATGGGATCATGAACAGTGGCACCGGTGGAGGCCGGGGCCAGAGGCCCACTCTTCACTGCTGGATTGTTTGCCAGTGTCACACTCAAGGAGCAGGGGCTTCCCAGCCTTCTGTCGTATGCACACTTGGACCCCACCAGGACCCCTCCAGTGCATAGTTCCAGTACCCTCACAGATGGTCACAAACAAAATCAAAAGTCATGTATCTGGGAAAGAGACTGGTAAGGAGAGAGTGGTTGATGGGTGGGAGGGAGGTGAAAGAGGGCAGGCTGTGAGAATAATCAGAATGCATTCCAGAAATCTATGAAACTGTCAAAGAAAAAAACTAATAAAGTGGAAAAATGTCTCTGGCATACATATGCAGAGATTTAATTGCGGTGGAGGATACCCACAGCATGGAAAGGACAGTGGGTAGGAACAGCAAGAACAAGTTATATAGAGGTCATAGAATAGCTAGGTTTATTCATTCCCAGATTATCACATTTTGTCCAAAAAGGCTTGGGTGAAAAACAGAAACTACGTGAAAAAATAATGTGCTGAATAGTTTAGGAATTGTAACTGTTTACTGAATTTCATAAGATAGCACTGGGTTAATGATGGAAAACTTCATTTATTATGGTTACATACTTGATAAAGTATTGGAGAATACCAGTAAAATGTATAAGCAGTATTTCACCAACGCACCACTGAAAAGAGATTATTTAATTCACTTAAACTCTCTGTAAATGCCAGGAAAAACAAAGGGAACAAAGAGTACAGCCACATAGTCACATCCATCATACCCAGTCCACTCCAGACAGAATGAAATAATACATTACAATGGAATATATTTGACTGGTAAAAGCTGGCAGGTTTATAAATAATTTTCAATATATTTATTTTTGTCTTTCAAATGATGTAATCAAAACAGATCCTGCAGCCAACAGGAAGAAGCAGGAGCACAGCACCAGCACAGTAATTATATATTTCAAAAACAGCCTTAGTTCTGTGCTTAAAGAAGTTAAGATCTACTTGTGAACATTTCTTTACTACATACATGGTTTGTATTTTTATTTTGAGCACTAAATCCAATGTTAAAAATCTAATGAAGTGAGAATACAAATACACTAAGCTTATACTTTGTTCAAGTTAGAAAACTTTAAGTAAACAGTTTATTTGGTCTTACTTATTTTAGCCACAGATTTTATTTTAGGGATGTTCATTTTTTAGAAAAGAAAGCAAGTTGGAGGCAAAATATTAAAAAGCGAGGAAAAAGTACATTATTAGTTTGCTTGGCTACATTGATTTGAACACTAAACAAGTTTGTAAAACAAGAAAAGATGTCATATATTATATAATATTGACTGTAATGGCTTCTGTTAGTCAAGGAAGCCATACAATCGCAAGCTTTCTAAAACAGCCTAAATTGACAACAATTTTTAAAAAGAAGATTAACAATAAAAATGTATCAAAAAATCACATTTTTTTCATTTGTTATCTACCCAAACTAAAGGTGTATAATACAGAATTTAATTTTAGCGAATAAAGCAGGTAGATGAGGCCCAAGCTCTACTGGCAGATTTGGAGAAAAGCTAACAGTGGTGCAGTTAGTGGTGGCCTGACTAGAACTATTAAGAAACCAGTCTGCCAGTGAATCTATCAGAGATGCAGTGTTGCTGGAGAATTCTGTAACTTGCTGTATGCATTTCCAGAGGGCTGTTAGAAACAAAACCATCAGAAATGCTTTCATTCAATAATAAAAATCTTGTGCAATCTCCACACACACTGTGCTTAGGGAAGGGTGGTTCGGGAGATATATCTTTTGGTAATTCAGTGTAATCAAAGACACGTTTTTAAATCTTCATTGATACCATGAGAAAATAAAAGGAACCAACACTTACTGTACAAGTAGATAAAAAACATCTATCTAAAGAATACCATAAACAATTTGAAGAAATATCAAATTCTAAAAATAAGTTTGTTTTATTAAACCTATGCATTTCTAGAATTTGATGTTACTATTTACATATTAAAAATTATAAACTTTAAAACATCAAAATTCTCCATGGCCCTGTCCTAAGTGGGAAGAGACAACTAGTGTAGATGAGTGAAGAGAACCCCAGTCTCTACAGCTGTTTATGCTTGTCATTTCCAAACATACTCTCGAAAGTAAGAGTAAGAAACACATCGCTGAGATGACTGCAACAGACCAGTAAGGAGTGTCACAAGTGATTTCCAGGACAATTACACAGCGCTAGTTAAAGAACCAAGCAACTGAGTTTACCGTGATTTCAACTAAAAGTAAAACCAAGTACCTCATAATGCAATTACAGTTAGCTACCTTAGGACAGATAAGGTAAACGTCAGCAATATTCTGGAAATAGAATGGAAAATGCAGCAGTCCAGGAGTTCTTGTGGGGATGATGTTTCTGCAAAGCTGCTCAAGGCTTCAGAGTTTGAAGTTACATTTTTGATGTTGTCACTCTCAATCTATTGAATGGCTGACAGACAATCAAAGCCGTCTGCCTGGCTGGCAGCTCATTTTGCTGGCAGGTGGCAAACAATTAGACACACCAATTTGTGCCTCTTGATGACATTAAAGCATGAAACTAAGTTGTATGCAGGGCCTAGTGATTTGTGTGAAAGCATTTCAAAAATAATACTCCTCGCCGTGGCAACTCATTTCAGACTGCCACCTCCCATTATGGCTTTGAGCAGTGAAGACGACAGACTTGAGTTACGTGCAGCGCAAGGCCGCTTCTGTTCAATCCGTCATCAGTGCCCCTGAGACCTCAATCCCCTCCTTTCATCAATATCACCTCATCATTTACATTTGCTAGGACTTGAGCTACTGCATACATTAACTACACTGAGACTCTTCCTCAAAAGAATAAAAACATGCAAACCATGCTTTGTGCTCTTCCATTTCATTTTAACTTGTTAACAATTTCGAATAATGATTTCACTCCTATTGCATTTTGCACAAATGCTACCAGAAACACAGGTAAAGTCCCAGTGTTCCAAAATAACATTCTGAAAAGTATAAATGCTGTGTAACTAAGAGTAGTGGCCATTCAGGTGACAGCTGTAAGTTTTAATAAAAAATCTGAATAAAAATCCAAATCAACACAAAAATATTTTGCTTAATTATCGTGAATCCTCTTTTGCAAATCTCAATAATTACCTGAATTTATTCATTTGTATTTTGACAAAAAAGTAAAGATATAATTTAAAATTAAATTAGACAACTTCAATTAGCTTACTAATTTGTGTTATTTAATATACAGACACTGATAGTCTTAGTCTTACATGTACATAGAAAAAGGAATAGATTGGAACTAAGTCATATGCCTAAACACACTCATCCTGTAAACATAAATTGGACATGTGAAATAGAGATGTAATGTGAAATAAAGAAGGAACAATCACCATTTGAATAAACATGAGAAAACTGAGTTAACAACTATTTAATCAAGACTATTCAGAACAGGAAAGCATTTTCTATACTTCATAGTCTTATAATTTGCCACTTCTTAGAAACTTTTAATAGTCATTTTTATATGACTATTTCTGAAAGTGACATTACTTAACTATTCAGTAATACCTTAATAATGCTTATTCTTCTTTGCCTAATATTAATCTTGATATTTTACCTCAAGAAACACTTATTCATAAATTAAATCTTTATCACTAAAGATGACAGTACTTGCTTATCAATAATCTCTCACACAAATTTTTGGTATGAAGATATGCTTTAAAAAAACCAATAACGAATAGTCTACATAGTAAACCTACACCTTCTTTGGTTTACATATCAACATACAAACACAATTTGAACTATACAGCAAAACCAAAAAGCAAGCACTCTTATTGGTAATTAGTGAATACCTGCAGTATTTTTATGAGACTGCACTTGATTTAAGTTGTAAGATATATAAAATGCAATGACTCTTTATATCTATATTATTTTATTTTGATTCTCTGAGCTACTTTAATTGCATATAAAGTGGGTTAAAAAGAGGAGTCAGTTGCTTCAAAATTTTTTGAATGATTTTCTATTTAAATGTAGATACAAGGGACAGGTTCTAAGTTATGTCCGAAATGCCTTATGAGAATATTTATTTTCAGATATCTAAATCTTTTATACTGATGAAAGAATTACAATCTTTTTTTAACAACCAAAAATACAAACCTTTTTTTGTAATTTTTAATAAAGATTAATTTAGAACAAAAATTAATTGTGGCTACTTAATGGAAGTTACTTAATTTATAATAATAATTATAATATTTTATAAGAGTATAATAGAATTTGAGAATCAGAATTGATTTTGGACAGAGTTATCCTATCTATTTCATATGGAGAAAAGTAAAGCAAAAGAGAAAAACGGATTCCTCAGCGTATGACCATTCTTCAGAAGTAGATTCTAACCCGAGGCTGTGTTCACTATTTCCAGAGTGATATGCCACTTACTACATCATGCCTCATGCACGTGGACAGTCTTTGCAGTAAGAACCAACATTTATGAATGAGATGTTCTGGAGACCCTCCTACTGTTTCGTAACTTCACAGAGCTTACCATGCATAGGACCCTGAGGATTACAAGGTCAGTACATACCTGTCAAAGGAATGGAACTGCATAGGAAGAATAGCGTGAGCTTCTCTCTTCAGTGCTGGGTCTGGGTAAGGAATAGGCTCAGGGCCACATTCAGCAATCTCAACTGGGGCAGCCACAAGGCTTTTTAGTATCTCCTTGACATTAATACCTTTGGTTTGACTAATGCTAGATATGGATGGTGCAGGTTTCAGCATTTCACTGGGATGTTCAGTTAAGCTCTCCTGTGATTTCTTTACTTCAGATGACAAGGTGGATAAAAGTTCACTCATTGCATCAGGACCTGCAGCAGTCTCCAGCTCTGCCCCATCCAGGATGCTAGCCACTTGCTCCTCTCCCATTCCGGAATCTGTGTGAGGAACTGAACTTTCTAGCTGAATATCTTCACCAGGGGTTGGTGCTTCCTTCTCCTTTACAGTGTCTGGAAATGTAGCAGGTGTTTCTGTAATGAAAGAGATTCGGCTAATTAAAAGGTTTCATGTGCACATAAGAAAGCAAATGAAACTTTCACGGTTATCACTGAATATGCTCAACACAATTTGGCTCAAATACAACATCCATATGTACCCGCTGTTTTGTTTAGGACACATCAAAACAACCCCATTTCTTTAAAAAACTGTCTGACATTATCTACATCACTCAACACATTCCTAAAGCAATCAAAATGTCTCATCACCTCCCTCCACTATCTAATCACTGCTATCTCTCAAGCAACATACAAGAAAAACAATTCTGTTATTTCCTTAAAAATTATTATTCTCCTTTAAAAAAAAACAAAGTCATTTTAAGTACTTTCGGTGTTTTAATAAAGAAATGTCCAAAATATTTAAATTACCTCAAGACATATTTCTCAAATCACACATAAAACTGTGAATTTTTAACTGTAAATTTTGTCAAGTGTTTACTTCAAAAAGATCTATTTATTAACTATCCCACAGTGTGCCATAAGAAATTAGCAATTTTTTACATTTATTTTTAATTATTTTAGAAATTCTTCTTAGTTTTTTATGGATAAATATTAATCACTTTTAAGAACAAAATCAGAAATATATATTTATTTTTATACAGGAATTGTGCATACGCTATTAATCAAAAGATGAAAAGAAAAAGATCTTTAAACTGTTAAATCTGGGCCCATATTGGTATAGAGACAGGCAGGAAGATCAATGGAATAGAATTAAACACCCAGAACTGAATTCATACACCTATCGTCACTAGATATTTGACAAAGGAGCTAAAACCATGCAGTGGAAAAAGACAACATTTTTAACAAATGATGCTGGTTCATGCTGGTGGTTAGCATGTAGAAAAATGCAAATTGACCCATTCTTATCTCCCTGTACAAAGCTCAAATCCAAGTGAATCAAGGACCTCCACATAAAACCAGATACACTGAAACTAATAGAAAAGAAAATGGGGAAGAGCCTTGAGCACATGGCCACAGGGGGAAATTTCCTGAACAGAACACAAATGGCTTATGCTTTAAGATCAAGAATTGACAAATGGGACCTCATAAAATTGCAAAGCTTCTGTAAGGCAAAGGACACTGTCAATAGAACACAACAGCAACCAACAGCTTGGGAAAAGATCTTTACCAATCCTACAACCAATAGAGGGCTAATATTCAATATTTACAAAAACTCAAGAAGTTAGACTTCAGACAGTCAAATAACCCTATTAAAAGTGATGTACAGAGCTAAACAAAGAATTCTCAACTGAGGAATACTGAATGGCTGAGAAGCACCTGAAGAAATGGTCCATACCCTTAGTCATCAGGGAAATGCAAACCATATGATGATTCAATACATAAAAGTTCTTGATAACAAGTCTGAATTTTGATTCCTGGAACTCATATAACAGAAGGAGATAACGTCCTCTTAACTGTACACCTACAGTGTGTCAAGCATGAGAGTGTACATATAGGTGCAGAAACACAAAACACACAGGGTGAGTGGGATATAAATAAATATTTTTTAAAGGTTCAATTCCAATTATACAAAAGTTAAAGTCTTTTTTAGAATAAAATGTTATCAAATTCTAAATAGCACTGGAAAAGTAACACACACACACACACACACACACACACACACATATACAGTCTTTAACTTAAAAAAATTTTTTTGGTAGTTATGGCTGTCCAGGAATTCACTTTGTACATCAGGCTAGCCTTGAGCTCAGAAATCCACCTGCCTCTGCCTCCTGAGTGCTGGGATTAAATGTGTGTACCACCACATCCTGGAATAACTTAAGATCATTTTCAAGATGAAAAACAGGTGTTAAAGGTTATACAGGGATTATTTACAGTACAGGTATTTATTGAAATTGTTGATTTCGTTTCTGTATTTTAAAAGGTTATGTTGGTAAGAAATCAAACAGAGAACTGCAGCCCTCATATGAGCACCCAGTTCAGGAAACCTACCTTACGACCAGCTAAGGGGAATCATGGAGGAAGGCTTCTTCACTGACACTGTCATGCACACAGATCCAGTCTGCTGCAAGTGTGTCCCGTAGGAGGGTGAACAAGCGTGTAAGGTTCCCAGTGATAGGCTCAGCTCTGGGGTTTGTAGTAAACAGTTGCTAATCTCGTGAATGCAGAAGAGTACCATGGTGTAAACATGATTTTATTAATTTTTCCAGATTAATTCAGTACCATTTTGCCATACTTTAAGAGGCTAATAAACTATTATCCCCTTTTATTTTGATTAGACTTATACTGAAAGTTATGTTTCAAATCAGAAAAACTTAACATCTTTTTATTCAAACTTTGAGTGGTACAATATTCATTTAAATAGGCAAAATGTACATATATAACAAAGTAATGTTACAGTATAATCATTACTATATGTATTAAGTAGATTTAGTTTTGCTTTTTTATTTGCTACGTTTTGTCAAGAATTTAAAAAATAATAATCTGAAAACTAGGGAAAGAATATTCATTCAAAAACAGAATAATCAAAATTTAAAAATACTCTTGTACTGTCCAAAGATTAAGAATTAAAAGAATTGTATTAGTGTTGAGACCTCAATCTCAATAGTACCAGGTGAAGCACCAAGGAAAATGAGTTCAAATCATAGCTAAAGCTTTCACAAAAATAAAACTCATAAGAAAATGGTAAGACTCATGAAATATTGTAGCATTAGGAATAAGGAAGGCATAAATCAAGATTTTTTGGAAAATAGATTATAAGCAGAATAAAGCATGATAATAAACCTCTGATAAAACAATGTGAATAGGAGAGCAGTTCATAAGATAAAATTCATTTTTGATCATTTGAGTCTACAGAATTTCTGAGTACTTATGTCTAGAAACCATGAAAATAGCCATAAATTTCGGTGACATTCAAACCAACTTGATAGTAGATTTTGGAAGCTGATATGTAACTTTGGGATGCAGAGTTAGGAGAGAAGGTGGCTAAGGCCATTCAACTGCAGCAAAATACCAAGAGAGCTCTGAAAAGCAGTTATGCCGTTCTCATACAAAGAGCAGGCGATAGAAGTGAATTTCCAAAGATAACCACAACACTCCAATGCCAGTGACGGCTACTAACATGGTCAATTTTATCTCACAGTTGAACCATCACAAAGTATGTGAGTACGCTCCAGTACTTGGCCTGAATTTACAGACTTACAGATGTGGTTCAGAGTTTGACCTTACACTAATATGATATTCAGCCATTTTATGGTATGCTTTGCATTTAAGCTACATATGAATTTTAAACTTAAAATTTACATTAGACCAACAGATAAGTACTTTTCCAGTAAAAATACCCACAAATCTTCAATTTGTGGTTGCTAAACCCCCTAAGAGTTTTCAAGACTTATTTATTTACTAATTAACTTATTCATGCATGTGTGAGTGTGAAATTTTGATTTGGACCTATTAGAAAAGGGATATGTTTTAGTTAAGCTTACTATTACTGTGGTGAAACAATATGTCCAAAAGCAACTGAGAGGGGAAGGGTTTATTTGATGTGTAGCTGTATATGCTAAGGTGGCCAGAGAGGACGTCAGATCACTCACTCACAGCTGGGGTTGCAGACCTTTCTAGAAGGTCTTGCTTGTAGGTGCTGGAGTTTGAAATCAGTTCCTCACAAACTGCAGAAAGTAAACTTAGAAATGCAGAGCTGTCCATCACTCCACTTCCACAGCTACATGTCGTTTACACCAACTATTTCTCTCACCTGGTCTGCTAACTGACATTCAATAAGCATTAAAAATCTATAAACTTATATAAGATATTTAGAACTCAATATAAATGCTGACTTCCAAGTTAAGGTGAAATTTTATGGGTTCTCAAAATCCCATCAACCTTCAATACTAAAATATTTTTAAAAGTTCATAAAATATTTGTACATCAATAAAAACTTTAACAAATTAAATGATTTTTAAAAATGGAATAGTGATTTTGAACTTTTAATAAAAATTCTACACAAGTATTTTAAAGCACACCTGACTGTGTAACATAGAAGAAGAAAATGCTCCATGGGAACACTGTAGAGTAATGATTAACTGAAAGAAATAAGACAAAAAACAAGGTTACCACCCCAAATCCCCACCTTAATTTCTCATTGTACCTTAACATTCCTTAACATGTTTTGAATTCACCTATACTGAATATATATGTATATGTATACGTATGTGTATATATATACTTATATATATTTATTCAACAAACGAAATGAGATTTACAAGTTTACCTTTTTCATCACAGCAATCCCTCAAAATTATCATTTCAAAATGATTGCAACGTATCTGACATACTGAAGTACTGAACTTGCTTTTTTCCAAACTCCCTACAGGAGGAGTTTCCAGACTCTCTACTTGCAATCTCAATAAAGTGAGACTGCAAAGTAATTACCCACAATTGTTTCTTATAGTGGAGACATGAAAAGAATACAGCCTTGGGAATCCAATTTATTAATGAGCAATAGTCCCACAAGAGACAAAATGAGATACAATCACAAATTAAGAAAACCTGTCAGTGTTGTGACCACACTGCCTAGGTATGGGTCACAATGATTTTATTCTACTTAGTGTGCACTGAAGATTTTATACAGGCCATTATTTTTTCCAAACTCCTTTTCCCTGTTTTTTTTTTTTTTTTTTTAAACTGTCCCTTTTTTTCTCATTCCTCTCTCGACTCTCGTTATATGCTCATTGGTTCACTTCATGACATTTGAAGTCCATGAGACTTCACTTGATCTGGGCAGTCACAAGTGGCCTAACATCAAATATGCTGATTCTTCCTGCTCTCAGCTCAAACTTTCTCAATTCCTCTAGTGAGCTTCTCATTCCAGTTACTATACTTTCCACTCCAGAATTTCTGCATGTTCTTTAATAAATACAGTTTCATTTCGGATTCTCTCAACTGCCTAACACACTGTTGAGGCATTCTCATGCTTTCAATTTTCCAGAAGATATTCTTGTTCATTATTTGCACAAGCCCATAATGGCCCATTTAAAACGTATGTGCAACATCCGGGCTTGATTAGCAGGATTTTCTGTCAACTACTTTCTGCACTGTCTATACTGATAATATGTTTCTGTTATTTGTATATCTCAGAGTTTATAATTTCAAAATAGACATTTTAAATAGCATGGAGAATTGGAAAACCAAACCCCTTCCACAAAGTATGTTGTCACTCTGTTTATTGGCTTTTTGGAATTGATTTTGTAAAATGTATTTATCATTTACAGTCAGAAAAGGTTCTGGTCAACTATGCCAACTGGCTGCAGACACTGCCTTTAAAGTTTTGAAACTCTCAGTCATCTACCCTTCCTTCTCTGTAGGCTCTGGTTGTGTGCTTGGACAGTCTGCCTGCACTAAGTGTGCAATGCCATTAAGGCCCGCAGAGGACAGGAAGATCTCCGAGTTCAAGGTCATCTGGGATTAAAGGTGTTGTGGCACACACCTTTCATCTGGGCCACACCTTTTGCTGGAGACTTACATAAGGACTCTGGAAGAAGGAAGGCTCTCTCTCTTCTTCACCTGCTTGCCTTGTGGGACTGAGCAACTGCTAGATCCTTGGACTTCCATTCACAGCTGCTGCTGACCATTGTTGGGAGTTGGACTACAGACTGTAAGTCATCAAGAAATTCCTTTACTATACAGAGACTACCATAAGTTCTGAGACTCTAGGGAACCCTGACTAATAATACACTGCCTGACCCCTACTTTTCAAGGTTACACAACTGGGAAAAGCAGACAGCAACAGTGTAAGGTAAACTGTTAGTCAGTCTGCTCTCTTGTAAGAACTCCCTAAATTTTCTCTTTGGGTTCTTTTCCATCTAGTATTAGTTTTTGGGACACTTGGGAGTTGATTTTAGCCATTTCTGCCAGTGCTCAAACAGCCTCTTCTGGAAAAGCAGTGTTTTGCAGAGTCAAGTTTCACCTCCAAGTTATGTTTAAAAATTAACTTTTAATGTAGTTTCAACTTCTACATCTTGACTCAATTATCAAAAAGTACTTATTACAAATTTCCTTTTCTCTTTTTTTGTCTTCCTTTATATCTTGTTCTTTAAACATTTTTTTTAATATTTAGGAAGCAACCATTAAAATTAATAATAAAGTGGTGTGCAAACTGGTAAAGAGCCAAGCACATTTTAACACTTCTGATATCAATTACATAAAATGTGCAGCCTTGGAAATTAGGACTGTTGTCTACTTTTACTCAAGCCTTGTTCCTTTATCTATGACAGACACAGAATCATACATATAGTACAGTGGCTTTAACCTAAGTAAACATGACGATATACTTAAGAGTATACAGCAAAGCACCGGAGCACTACAGCATGTTGTGCTTGCTGCTGCCATCGTCACCATCAGACACTACATACATCTATAATCTCATCCTGTCTTCCCTGCCTTAGCCCCTTTATCCTGAGAAAGCATTTTCTCACTCTCCCCCTCCCCTCCCCACCCACTGCATCTTTCCAGGCCTTAAACAAGTACTTGGAGATATTTCTTTCTGTTGGAGGTGGCTTGGAAGTCAAAATGGCTTCACAACTAACTAGTTTCCCATGTTACCTCCGACAAGTTAGCTACCCTCTAAAATCTGCAGAAAAGAAATCCACCAGGCATCCCTGGGATTGTCCTCACAACCTCTCATCTTTTCTACTCCATCAACTGCTTCTTTAATTACCTCAGTGCTTCTCAACAAACAGCGGAGGTCATCTCTGAAAGATCGCATTGCTTCAAACCCTCTACTGCACCTTTTACCAAATCCCACCCATTTGACCTGCAAAGATCTCCCCAGGCTGCTTTCCTCTCCGTCCCTACAACCACACCATGCTTCTCGTAAGCAATAACAACTCAGGTTGAAGCAAGAGGCTCCCTAATAGTTTAATCAGTTCCTCTGCATGTCCCTATAATACATTCTCCACTGTACCTACAACTGTTTGTTAAAATCATCCTATGTAGCAGTATACCTATTTCTAGAGCATCAGAAATCTAATTCTCATGACTTGAAACTACTTGGCCTGACACGGAAACATTAAACTTACAAGCCCTGAAAAGGACGAATGCCCTGGGTTACTCAAGTGAGGTAATTCCAATCTTATGAGCCCTTCGAAAATCTTTCCTATTTTTGTTCAGGAAACAATGAAAGAATGCTTTAAAAATGCACCAACTACTGGTCAATGGAGAGCGAGACTTTGAGCCAAGGAGTATAAATGCTTCTAAAAAATGGGGAGGGGAGGAAATGGACACTCCCCCCCAAAAAAGGGAGACAAAATGCACTATTGCTAATGTACTAATGCTAGCCCAATTCCTCATATATAAAACTCATATTATACTTTTAACCAAAAGGGCTCTAAGAAATACATACTTATTTATTTAAGTCCCTAAATCTGTGTTAACATTTTGACAAAAGTAGAAACTAACAGTAAGCCCCTTAGTTCAGAACCAGTTCCTTAATGTAGCTTTTCAAAGGTACTAAAGGACTGGGTCCTGCCTATCTACTGAAACAACTCAAACAGCAGCTTCCCCACTGATTATTAAACTAAACCAACAGGTAATCCAAATTTTGCTGGACATTTGGCTCTCTTCTCAGCCTACCTCTGGCTGTATAGCAAGATTCTATCTCAAAAGAAAGAGAATACACATAAAAAAGGGGAAATAGTTTCCCTTCTTAGTGCTATATTATGTACCCCTTTGTCAAGCAGCACTTTCACTTGACTAGCAAACATAATATAATATATAGAATGTCTATGTATTAACAAACAGAATTATTTAGCCTATTTAGGCTTTTGATGCTTGTGTCTTTACTTATAAAAGTATATTATTTCATTTGTTTTCTGTAATTTTTTTTACCCTGACAATAAATTAGTGGAAAACTAATATGACATGTCTGTTACAATTACCTAAACTTATTTGCTTTGTTAATAATGTTAACATACAGCTTTATCATAGGACAAGTTTCCAGTAAGATCCTTGTTTTAGAAGGCTTATTAATTATATTTCCAGGCTAACACCTGAAGGGAGGATCTGATGCTAAGGTCTTGTTCCCTAGGTGGTACTTGACTTGTCAGTAAAGAAAGCCGGGGATCAATTGCTGGGTAAAAGGTACAGACAGACTTTCCAGGTCCCAGGAGAAAAAGGATACATAAGTAAGAGGAGTTTCTGCCATGCTTTAGGAGAAGAAGAACACAGCAACCAAGTGAGGCCTAGGGGTTGAGTGTGTGTGTGTGTGTGTGTGGGAGGTGCAGTGAGCTGGGGCCTATGGCAATTACTACAGGTGGGAGACCAGGGATGTTTGACAGGCGCTAGGTGGTACTAGCCACTGAAGTTTAGGGCAGGCGAAGAGACAGAGATAATACATTGGTAAGGGTACATTTTTCCAGGCATGAGATATCAGCGCCCAGCAATTGTGAAAAGAAAGCAAGTTGTAAAGTAACAAACTGTGTATGCGTGTGTTTTGTCCAAGGATTCAAGAGAAGTCAGGTAGGGGCTGGTAGCACAGCCCACTTCCTAGAGCAAAGGTGAGTAGAACAAAAGAGAAGCCAGGTGGGGGCTGGTAGCATGACCAGTCCTGAATCAAAAGGTGGTAGCATAAAACTACAAGCAACAAATGCCAATATTTCACCTTTACAAATATTATTTAATTTTTCACCAGCTTACCAATTTATTGAAGAACTATTCCTGCACATGGTAACTACAGTTAACAGTGAGATGCTACTGTCATGAAAATTATGAAAAAATTTAAAATATTCATCCAATTCTAATGTTTATCATAAAAATGTTACCCACATTTTATGGTTACTCACATTTTATGAGAGTGGCATATTAATAAGTTTGAGGCAATCATTCCACATCACACGTAAATCTTAAAACATCACACTTTACATCAGCTAGTAGGAAATCAAATCCACTAGACACTCATTATTACCCTCTGGAAGTACACACTCTCATGAGGCACAAGAGGAAAGGAAGTAACAGACCCTTGCTCGAGAAGATGGCAGTGGGCATGGATTGCTGCAATTCCATTTGTAACTGCCCTTAATCACATCAGAGTCAAAGAAAATGGTGGGGACACAGAACAATTCACTATGCAACGTGCAAATATGGTTGTTTAAAAAAAGATTTATGTACTCATTGTTTTATTAGTGTCTGTTACTGAGCAAAATGTATGATGCACCACATGCCATGTAGGTACTTGCAGAGCAGAAAAAATTATCAGACTCCCTAAAACTGAAGTTACAAGCAACTGTGAGCTGCTTCATGTGAGTGCTAGAAACCAAATGAGGTCCTGAGAGCACAACTTACAACTCAGGCCCCGTGATGGGACAGGAAGTGCTCTTCACTGCTGCCCTTCCTCGCCAGTGCCACTGACCTAAATATTTATGCAAATACTAGGAAGATCAGTATTTAAAGCTTATGATCTAACATTTTTTTACCCTTTTAATAAGCTAATCCAAGTTACAATAACAAGGATACTACTCCTTAGAATATAATGTATTAGTATGTTCTGTTTCTATAGACGTGTCATAGAAGTATATTGCTGGAATGACAACTCAGAGTTGGGGATGCCTATATTAAATTATATTCAAACTAGAAATATATTCTCAGAGCAAGAGACATAGCCACAAAATAGACATTTAATTTCTCTGATACACAATCTAAAAATAATTACAAATGAGCATATTGATGGTTGGTAATAAATGGGTGACATTCATCCTCTAGAAGTTAAAAGCCTATTTTATGGCTTTAATAGAATGTATTAATTTGCACCACAAAACACACCCCATATAATGTTTATGTTACAAATTTACACAAAGAAATTTTTATTTTACCATTGTTCAAAAGTCTGTTCCTTCCCCCCTTAAGCCCCAAAATATGAAAGGTCATCAGGTGTAAGAAAAATACTTTGCCTACATTAGTTGCTCTAAGGTTGTCCTCGGACATCATTAGTTATGGTTATCTCCTTTATTTCTTTAAGGGAGTTATTTATGTTCTTCTTAAATTCCTCCATCTCCTCATGAGATAAGATTGTAGATTCCAATCTTCACTTTTCTGGTGTTTCTGAGTATCCAGGACTTGCTGTGGTGGGAGTACTAGGTTCTGATGATGTCAAGTAGTCTTGGTTTCTATTGGTAAGATTCTTGTGTTTGCCTTTCACCATCTGTTGATCTCTGGTGTTAGATGTTCTTGCTGTCTCTGGCTGGAGCTTGTTCCTCCTGTGGGTCTGTAAGCCTGTGTCAGCATTTCTGGGAGATCAGCTCTCCTCTGGTAAGACTGGTGCCGTGAGGTAAAAAAAACTACTGGTTTTTTTTATTAGCTATTTTCTTTATTTACATTTCAAATGTTATCCCCTTTCCTGGTTTCCCTTCTGAAAACCTCCTATCGCATCCCTCCTACCCCTCCTTACCAACCCACCCACTTCCGCTTTCCTGTTCTGGTATTCCCCTACATTGGGGCATGGAGCCTTCACAGAACCAAGGGCCTCTCCTCCTACTGATGCCCTACAAGGCCATCCTCTCTGCAACATATGCGGCTGGAGCTATGGGACCCTCCATGTGTGCTCTTTGGTTGGTGGTTTAGTCTCTGGGAGCTTTGGGGGTACTGGATGGTTCATATTGTTGTTCTTCCTATGGGGCTGTAAACCCCTTCAGCTCCTTTGGTTCTTTCTCTAGCTCCTCTATTGAGGACCCTGTTCACAATCCAATGGTTGGCTGCAAGCATCCACCTCTGTATTTGTCAGGCTCTAGCAGAGCCTCTCAGGAGGCAGCCATATCAGGCTCCTGTCAGCAAGCACTTATTGGCATCCACAATAGTGTCTGCATTTGTTAACTGTATATGGGATGGATCCCCAGGTGGGGCAGTCTCTGGATGGTCATTCCTTCAGTTTCTGCTCCACACTTTGTCTCTCTATCTCTTTTCATGGGTATTTTGTTCCCCCTTCTAAGAAGGTCCAGAGTATTCATACTTTGGTCTTCCTTTTTCTTGAGCTTCATTTGGTTTGTGAATTGTATCTTGGGTATTCCGAGTTTCTGGGCTAATATCCACTTATCAGTGAGTGTATACAATGAGTGTTCTTTTGTGACTGGGTTACCTCACTCAGGATGATATTTTCTAGTTCCATCCATTTGTCTAAGAATTTCATGAAGTCATTGTTTTTAATAGCTGAGTAGTACTCCATTGTGTAGATGTACCACATTTTCTGTATCCATTCCTGTGTTGAGGGACATCTGGGTTCTTTCCAGGTCCTGGCTATTATAAATAAGGCTGTTATGAACATGGTGGAGCATGTGCCCTTATTACATGTTGGAGCATCTTCAGGGTATATGCCCAGGAGTGATATAGCTGGGTCCTCCATTATACTATGTCCAGTTTCCTGAGGGTCCACCAGACTGATTTCCAGAGTGGTTGTACCAGCTTGCACCCCACCAGCGGTCCACTATACTTTAAATGGTGGTTATTATAATGTCTTTATTTATACTATTTTTTGTTGCTTACAAACCTATTTCTGCTCAATGATTTTTTTCTCCTTATGCTCATGCTTTCCAAGCATATTTAGAAAAAGTACTACTGGATGCTTAACATTTAATTTTGTATATTTTTTTCATGAAGGACTTATTTTGAATTCCTTTTAATAGTATTATGACTATGTTCTGACTAGACGTCAAATAACCAATATGTCAGTTTGTCCAGAATTACATTCAATCTTTTTTTCCCAGTTAATCTACAGTATGCGCATTTTAGACTAACCACACTACTGCAGCATACACGTATATGCCAGCACAGTAAATAGTAATACAGTATCTCAGGTCCCCATAATTTGAAGATGTTAACACAAGAAATGGAATGGAATGCAAGAAAAAAAAGCTATACCTGGTTCTCAGAAGCCCATGTTGTGGAAATATAACACACCCTCTTTATAAGTGATTATGTTAAAACTATTATTGAAACATGGGTCATTTTGATAATGTCAGCATTACCTTTGTAAAATGAATGGGCAAAACTCTGCTCAGGCATCAGCTTGGCAAGGAGTCCATGGTTCAAACTTGGATGAGGGATAGATGGTATGACCACAACTGTGGAGAGAATCATGGAGATTAATTTAAGAAGGAAGGTGACAATCTGATTATAGTCCACATGAAAGACTCATAACATTTCTACACTATTGATATCGGGCAAACAATACTAAAGAATACATATCTAGGGAGGAATAGAGGTTCTAAGGGAAAGGAAATAGGCAGTATATTTGCCAACTAGAGTACTTGTAGCAACATACTTGAAAACAAGCAAACAAACAAGGAAACAAGATCTAAGAGGCTCACTATAATAGTGCTCATCTCGTAAATACATAACACACACATGCTTTAAAAGGACATCAACATGGAAGTCAAGCTGATGTTTAAAGTCAAGATAAAATTAAAATAATAGTGTTATAATGAAATAGTATGTCCAGTCATGAGAAAATCCTAGGGCCAAAATGTAATCTTTTGTTTCACAATAGCAGTAAAAAAGAAAATGAGGTGTGTTACATGTAACAAGTTACAGTGGTTCGAGCACAAATCTCTACTGAGTTTTAGAACATCCAATTATAAAGCATATGTATTTACTTAATAAAGAACCTCACCTATATATTAATCTAATGCAAATGATTAGTTGCCCCAAAGCATTTTCAAGCACAGTAGGAAAGACCAATTGTCAGAACATAGTCCAAAAATGGATTTGTGTGAGTAGAATTCTGAATGCCTATAAGAACACTCCAAGAAAACAAGACAAGAGTTTTGTGATGTCATTTTCTTCAAAACACAAAACTGTTCTTGGGATGTGTTTGTGTGCTACTCCCACTTATAGTGGATAGGAGAAAGTTTACTTCTGGTCACTCATTATTGCTTGCTGCTGTTATTCCATTAAATGTTTAAACTATTCTTTAAATGCCTCTATGAAAAAGCATGTTTTTGACATGTTAGCTTGTCCTTGTGATTGTACACAGCTTGAACTCATGAGAACTTTACCCAAGCAACCTTTCCTTTACCCTCAGAAGATAAATAAGTTGTCTGAAGCTGTGGATAAAGCAGGCTATTGCATGAGACTTTAGTCCGTCTTATTGACAGGCTCCATTCCCCCCGCCTCACTGTCTTGGGATCGGTGACAGTCATTCATGAAAAGCCTCCCGCAACATTAGTGTGTTGCAAATGAGGCCAATGGAACCAATGAGGGGCACTATTCTCTATTAGCTTTCTTTTCCATAACTCTTTCAATGAAAACTACTTTGGATAAACCTTTTACAACTTGTACAAAACTTAAAATGCTTGCATGTTATATAATTTATATAATATTTAGATGTTAAACACTTAATAGCAAGAAGGCAGGACGGGAGAGAGCAAAGAAGGGAAGAAGGTAATGTTTAAGTTAGGCAGTAAAGACTAGTTATTTTACCTTATTTTTATTTTGAACAACTATATGAGGACATCCTATTTTTCATGCTTGCAAAAGTTTCGGGAGAAATTTGTTGAAAGTCATAAGTTCCTTGCATATTAAATAAGAACATAGCCAAATGACTTGCATCCATAAATGGGAAACAGCAGCCTCAAAGCTTCACTGACACGTGAGAGTAATAACTAACGTCTACAGCGTTAACCCACACACTTGTGTGGAAATACAGGGTACTGAGTCAGTATCTCCACCAATTCTGTAAATGTCTGAAATGTCTATGAGTAAGTACAGTTCAAACATGTCGCAAAAGTGTTAGCAGGAAAAAAGATAGATACTGGTGAAATGACAAATAATGGAAAGAAAATATTAAATACCTGTACTTGTTGGTGAATTTATTTCCTGTCTGATATTTCTACCTGGTTGGCTTCCAGTTCTTGCAGTCTCTCTCTGGGGCTCCAATATGTCCCGATACTTAGATACCATCAAAACAGAGATAAAGTAAACAACAGCCAGAGCTAAGAATTGGGCCTGCTTGCTGTCATCCTGTGGAAAAGGAAAAAGCAGTTTGAGACTCAGAATGTTTATGCTATAAATTCACAAGGCATAAGAAACTATTTTTGTTTTATTAGACATTAAGCTTTGATTTAGAAGTGCTGGAAGGAAGGGTAAGGAGATAGCCCAGGAGATAGCCTTACATACCTGCTGCTCTTAGAGAGGACCAGAGTGTGGGTCCTACTTAGGTAGTTCATAATAACCTAAAATCCCATCCACCAGTGACGTGACATCCTTTTCTGACCTCTTTGGGCACCAAAACATACACACTTGCAGTATAAATCAAAATGAAATAACCCTTCAGATCCAGCCCATATGGTTTAGGGAGTAAAGCCGCCAGCATTTGATCCTGGGCACCAACACATATGGTAGAAGAAGGCTCCACAGCATGTCATTTGACCTGACCCATACGCTGTGGCAAGTGAACATGTGTGAAGGCACTACACACACACACACACACACACACACACACACACACACACACACACACA
>JADRCD010170559.1:0-11249 GCA_019843815.1 Montemys delectorum | reverse complement strand
ACACACACACACACACACACACACACACACACACACACACACACACAAAGATAAAAACACCTCTAAACCGAAACCATTCTTGTAGCAATGATAGCTAATAATTATGGCCAGCATTTGTTGACTGATAATGGTATATGAGGCCTTGTTTGGTTGTGCTTAACATCACCATCCTGTAAGGAATATCTTCTTTCCATTTTATAGATGAACAAAATAAGATTCAGTTACTGAGGTCCTCTGGGTAGTAAATATGGTGGACTAAGGAGCCCAGCCTAGGCAGTTAGAATTCAGAGACAGGTTTTAATTACTCTGCAGTTGTTTAAACCTGAAAACAGACTTGGGGTTTGGAGTCTTCTAGGACCTCTTATTCTCATTGCATGGGGTGGGGAAATTATTTAGCCTCTTCAAAGCCCAACTGCTTCTAATGAGAAAAGGGGACTGGAAGATAACAGGCTCCAGTCCAACAGGAGTGCACATTTGATAAAATGCCAAATAAAGTTGGATTCTGGAATCTGCAAGCCTCTCTAAATTTTGGAGGTCTTTGTTATTTTCATTATCTTTACTGCCTTTCACTTGACTAAAAAGATACCGTAACAGTCTGTGAGTTTTATGATGGTGTTTGACTAGAGACAGAACTGCCATTCATCCTGGGTCTACCAGAAGGAAGAGGATGATCTCTCAGTGTGAGTTAACCTTGGCACAGGATATTTCTTATATAAATATTTCCTCTGGAAATGAAAATAGGAGAAAAGATCCCCTGTGGACTCAATTTACTCCTAATCTTCATTTTAGTAACCCTTTCTCTTTTGTAAGTAACTCCTAATGATCTGGTAATGCATTGCGGTGACAGCTCATGCCAGAGAAGGTGTCCTCCCTGGGCCTGACATTTTCCTTAATGGTAATTCTGACTGGTTAAGGTAAATAGTGTGAGAGATGTTTGGCATGTTTCCTTCCACAAATGGCAGTGTGTGTGTGATGGGAGGGAGGATGTAGAAGGCACTGTGAACATGGCAGGTTCCTGCTGTGTAGCTCTGCAGAAGCTATGGAGTTAAACATCCAGAGACTCTTGCCTATGGGACAGTTGATAAATTGAAGGCATTTCTTGATTGTTCTTTAGCAGCGTACTGGAAGACTTCAGATTTAAAGAGCAAAGTTATATATCATAAAAAATAAGCAACAGAGAGACATGCTAAGGTACTGTGAGACAAATATCAAAGGTGATTTTGTTGGCTCTCCTTCTGGGATCAAGTTGATTTACTTTGGTAGTTAAATACTTGTGTGTTTTCTGCCCCAAAACATTGGAATCACCAGGCTTAGGATCACCAGTTTACAGATGAGGAAATAGGGTCTGACCTGGGACTGCCCTTTTTAGCTCCCAGGACTGTTTCATTTCATGCAACACTTGATCTCTTGGCATCCCTAACACATTTACAGAATTCATTTTAGAAAGTACATTGAAGCTGCAGACAGGCCTCCTGAATTCCCCTCTAAATTGAAAAGGAAGTTTTCTATATTGTGTGGCTCATGAATTCAGACCCCCACTCTGAGTGACAGTTTGGAAGGACTGTTGTACAGTATTTTGCTCAAAAGTATCTGGAAGTGGGTATGTGATTGATTTGCTGACAGACCATCTCTGAAAGCAGTTCTAATGATGGACTTATAATTGATTGCATCCATCATTGGGAGCCTAAAATACCCCCTCCCTAAATTAAAAAAGATAAATGAATATACTAGCTGAATGTATAAGCTGACAAATCCGAGGGGATTTAATGAAACTCTAAATTACCACAGTGAGCAGATAAGAGGGAAAGGTTTCTTTATTATAATACTAAATTAAAAAAAATTATCCAAGAAAGATAATGGAGGAAACAAAGATCTGTGGCCCATGTATCAAACTGAGTTATTGAAAGATTTTAATAAGTGTACCTATCTCATTGTCTGGTTATTGTTGATTCCTATCAATCTTGTTGGTGCTGTTTGAAGAATCGTGAATGCAGGCAGTGTCTTGTAGTGCTCTTAGGTTATTGCTGTTGTAACAGAGTTTAGAATTAACATGACCTTACTCCTAGGCTGCTGGGAGCTCCATGCCATTTCAGGCCATTCACATGAGTTCTTTAGAAAGTGGTTTCTTGGTGTGAGAAATTTTATCCCTTCACCGCATACGAAAGAAGGCTATCCAGAAGTAACTTAAACAATAGTGTTTATCATCTCCCCTAACACGAAGTCTTGAGAGGGTGGCTTCAGGGATGGCTCCTTCTTGTTGCCCAGGGACACAGCTGCAGAAGCATTTACCATGCCTTTTGCTTCCACAGATAACTGAAGTATCTGAGAGTCTCAGCTCTTTGTGTCAGTGTCCTGGGCTTGGGAAGGGACCTTTCTCTAGACGTTCTGTAGGTCTTATTAGCCAGAATTGTAAGAAGAGCAGAGCTGGTAGGAATTATGATTCATATAAATCAAGAGCTTCCCAGCTTTCCTCCATGCCCACCTGCTATCTGATTAAAATCATTTCAGGGGTCAAGAGACTAGGTGAAGGATGGAGTCTGTGGCTAGGCAGCATGTGCATGGACTTACATGGTGTTGGAATCAACTTTGAAGGTTATTTTGTATTTTCTGTTAGGTCACTTCATTTCGTAGTTTATAGAATAAATATGCTAGTGTGTTGACTGTATACTGTTCTTATTGTTGCTTTGAAGTTTGACACAGCTTGACAAATTCTGTCCTCACCAGGACTCTGTCTACCAGTGATGATGTTGAAGACCGAGAAAATGAGAAAGGTCGCCTTGAAGAAGCCTATGAGAAGTGTGACCGTGACCTGGATGAATTGATTGTTCAGCACTACACAGAACTGACAACAGCCATTCGCACATACCAGAGTATCACAGAACGCATCACTAACTCGAGGAATAAAATCAAGCAGGTGAGCCTTCTTTCTTCCTGTCGGACACTGGTCACCTTCCCTTACAGGTGTAGTTTGGAGCTATACCGCACAGTAGGGCCTAATGGTCCTTGACCACTGCAGTTCATGAAGACATTTTCTGGAGTTTTGAATAGCTATTGTTTCCTGGGTACCCTGCATTTAGTGCCTTAATGACGAAGTGACTTTCTGTTAGATGCTTTTATATTTCGCCAAAGGGATGAACTATTAAAAAAAGGAAAAAAAAAAAAAAGGTGTGTACCATCAGGTCCTATTTTATAGTTCTTGTTTTTGGTGGTGTGTGTGTGTGTATGTGTGTCTGTGTATCTGTATCTCCTTGTCTGTGTATAGAAGTCAGAAGTCAGCATTGGGTATCTCTCATTATTACTTTCCACTTTATTTTTTTGAGACAAGATCCCATTGTATCTGAAGCTCCGTGATTCACCTAGACTGGCTATCTAGCCAGTGTCAGGGCTTACTTGCCTGTGTCCTTTTACCACCTCGTTACTGGCATGTGATACCATGCCCAATTTTTATGTGGTTAGAGATCTGAACTCAGGAGATGATGCTTTTGCAGGAAGTGCTGCCCACTGAGCCATTTCCTGAGCTCCTATGCAAGTGCAT
Source organism: Montemys delectorum (assembly GCA_019843815.1). NCBI lineage: Eukaryota > Metazoa > Chordata > Mammalia > Rodentia > Muridae > Montemys > Montemys delectorum. The sequence goes on along the minus strand of JADRCD010170559.1, from coordinate 7,714 downwards.
TTGTAGGAGCTCTCCTTTAATACTGTTTTGTACTGTTCTTTGATAAGTAACAGTAATCACTACCTGTATTGAACACTGCCTTTTTTTTTTTTTTTTTTGGCCAGGCATGATCTGTTGTGTATACCCATGTATGCACACCTGCACAGATATGTGCACCCATGCACATACCCTCCCCCAAAATGCGTAGCCAAGAACTACAAAACAGGTTGCATCTATTATCACAACAGATTTAGAGTGTAAAATAAGGACTCCCTGACTCTAAAGCCTTTATTGACACATTTTTTTTCCTAGTAATTTTTCAAGCAATGCCTTTTACCTTTAAAAAACAAAGATGAGACATTGCAGAACCCCAACATGCTAGAAACTGATGGGCAAAGTCTCTGCTTATGTATTATTGCAGTGAGGGGTACAGGGAAACTGTCCCCTAGTCACCTCTGGGAGATTAGGCCCTGTGCAGACTGTGGTTTGGGACTTGCTGTCTGGACTGTGAGACATAGAGGACTCCATAGCTTGTTCCTGTCCAGGAACAGCTGTGCTTATGCCATTGTTACATCCTTTCTGGTCCTCCAGACCTCTTACTATGATTCTGTAAGCAGTGCATGAATTATACTCAGATACTATGAATGTGAGATTCAGCCTCTTAGAGTCCAGCTCTGGAACCAGTAAGCCTTTGGCCTTTTCTGAAACAATCTCTGTGTTTTAAAAGTAATTGGCCAATTTTGAAAGCAATGCTATAATTCGTTGCCTTTAGACATGATAAGTCCTTCCTATGTATTTATCTGTGAAACTGGGTGAGACTGCCGATGAGTTGCTTTTATTTAAAACAAACTCTAGTCCATTTTGACTAACAGAGACCTGGAAATGAGTGTTAGCACTGCTGACCTTCTGACTTTGCCTAGGCTGATCACAGTAGGGGTGGGGAAGTCTTAGTATCTGTGTTTCTGATTAGTTTGGTTGGCTGGAAGGACTTTGTCCAGGGAGGTTGCAGCAGTGGTTACTGCTCTGCTCCTACCATTCAGCATCCATACAGTAGCATCATTGTTGCCAGTAGAGTGCATCTGCTTGGTCTTGGTACTGCAAATGAAGGCTTGATCTTGAGGATCTTGTATTTTTAAAGAAGCTACACTCTCTTTCTCTATGAACCATTCTTACTTCCAGTATACGAGGGAAAGAAAAACAAAACAAAACAAAACAACAATAACAAAAGAGAGAAACTTTTATTATACTAGTTTGTCAAGAAAGTAAATGCCACCTGATTCTGTTTGGATGAGAAGTGCGGAATGAAAACTTTGGAAAAAAAATTCAATATTTGATTAAGAAGCAAGGAAAAATGCTGAAAAATGAAAGTAAATTTGTTTATATTCCATATTTTGATAATTTTGTATCATAAAAGTAAGAGTTTTTTTTTTTTTTTTTTAATGGTTAAAGAAGCAGTAATGCTTCCCAAGCTATCTTCCCATGTTATTTTTGTTTTTTTGCTTGCACTTCAGGTTATATGCCAAGTCCAGGTATACGCTTGTCATAGGTGAAACGGTGGGTGAGTCTTCTATCATCAGCCTGCATTATTCTAGGGCTACATAGCAAGCTGATGAAACTCAGATCTGCTGTGCAATTTCCTTTCTGTTCTCTAGCAAAGTAATATAAAGAAGACTAAGTCCATAAATATCTCTTGAGTTCCAGCTCTGTTTGTTCCTGGCTTGGTTTTAGGTGCTGGTGATGCGCCATGCCTCTTGCCCTCATGGAGCTTCCATGGGGATAGTGTGTAGAGACAAATACAATCTCTGCATGTTTGCCTTATGCAGCCATTGTTGCTGTAGGCTCTGGAGTACAGGAGCGAAAGATTTCTGTCAGAGAGTTTAAGTTTTAGTTTACATTCTGATCAGAATAAACAGAGCACATGGTAATAAAAAAAAAGTGAAATAGTGACTAGGGATTTTATTTTCTAGATTAAAAAATATTTATTGTGAATGAAAAGCCATCAGATCAACAGGGCGGTAGTGGCGTACACTTTTAACCCAGCACTTGGGAGACAGAGACAAGCGGATTTCTGAGTTTGAGGCCAGCCTGTTCTACAGAGTGAGTTCCAGGACAGCCAGGGCTATACAGAGAAACCCTGTCTCGAAAAAAAGAAAAAAAAAAACAAAAAAAAAAAGAAAAGCCATCAGATCAAGTAATGTGCAAAATAAAATTCTTGAGTGTTTCTATTATTGTTGAATACACTATAAAATTCCCTAAAATGAGATGCATTAGAATCCCTAGATTCTGCCAGTCTCATGATTGCCTGTTACGATGGCCTTGACATTGATGGGAGTTATTTGATACAGATACAAGACTTGTACTATACATGCCATGCTTGGCAATGTTTCTCCATAGTGTGAGGAGACAATGAAGTGAGTTCAGTGCAGATTTCTTCAAACATATTAGGTAGATGGTCTGATGCTTATTATAGAAAAAGGGTGGGCAAAGTAGAGTATACACTTGGCTCTTTGTATGCATACAAGCACTTAACATTTTACCTGGTATTGGCTGTTTTCTTGATATTAGATCCCATGCTAAAAACCTGCTTTTCTTGCCTATAACTAGAAATAACTATGAATAATTATTCAAGTGTTGTTGCTAGGGGCCTCATTATTCAGGAATGCAACATTCATTACTTAACATTTACCTGAAATGACTTTTGACTTTTATATAAGAGTATACTTTGAAAGGTAGAGGTAGGATGAAGAATAGCCTTAATTAATACAAAGAATGTCATAGGAGAAGAGCGTGGCTTTTGTAAGATGTTATTTACAGCCTAAATATTAGTGAAAATTCTTACCTATTTGTATGAGAAAAGGAGGAAAGCCTTTTTCAGAAATGGACAGGCTAGTCAATGAGCAGCAATAAGAGCTGTAATTTAACTGCTGGACAGTAGTCTTAGGTGCATTACTGTAGTTGTAGGAGCCATGGGGCGTTCCTTCCTTAAAGTGCGAGGGCTTCTTCGTCTGTGTCTGCATCCGGTAGCTGAAGAAAAGGTATTGCTCTTGGAGTGAGCGGAGGGGCGATTCTCAGAGAATTTAAACCCTAGAATGGAAGTTAAAAGAACAGAAGGGAACCATAGGAAATGAAAGTGTGAGGGTAATTTAAACGTGACCTGCAGTTCTAAAGGGCTTCTAGACAGAGCAGAGTGTTGTTTCTCAAGTTCGTTCTTTCTCTGAACTTTTTATAAACTCTAGAAAAATCTCCATTGGGCCCTTCTCACAGGCAAGTGTGCTTGAAAGCACTTAGATGTAGACTTATTTCCACTGCCATAAAAGGGATAAAGCAGTAGTTTTATTTGTAAACCTAATTGACCTCGATGTGTTGATTTTTAGTGCATTTCTCACTTCCAGGGAACATCTTGGGCTCTTTCTGGCCCACAGGTATCACACGTCGCTTGTACATGTCTTGTGCTTTTATTATGGTGTTAGCACACAGAGGCATTTCCCTCTTTACATCTCAGCTTGAATTCAGCACTCTTCTGCCTTTGCTAAAGCAGAATTATTGAAGCTTATGGCCTTGCCATGTTATCCCTGGGCAAGTACATGTTAGCCCCTAAGTGTATCTCTGCTATTCCTCTTATTCTGCTAAGGCAGTTTTTTTTTTTTTTTTTTTTTTTTGTTTTGTTTTGTTTTTTAAAGTGCCAGTTAGTTTTCTTCGTTGGTTGTTTGTCCCAAAGTTGAATTACAAAAATTGTTACCTCTCTGCCACCTGTCTCATCTCATATTTCCCTTTTCAATAAGCCTCTTGAGCCCTGCTTACAATTTCTTCTTCTGGTCTCCAATTAGAGTGACTTACAGTTTTATTTATTGACCCTGAGATTCTTGGTGCAGCTGAACTCATGATTTGAAGCAAATGTCAAGTTACCATAATTCCATGCATGATGGCATGATTTTAACAACTTGGCTTTCCATAGGTTTATTTATGAATGGAGCTTGGCTTTCCATGGATTTATGAGTGTAACAAGGTAATATAACCTCTCAATATTAATTAAACATAACATAACAGAGTGAAAATCCTGTCATCACATTTTGAAATCAGAACATGAATTTGAGAAATAAATGTTTATGTGAATTTGGTACCTTTTTAACAGATAGAATCCCTGTTTTCCATCCACATTTAAAAAGAATTTAAATTTATTAATTGACAAATAAAAATTATATACATTTATGGATGCATCGTGGTATTTGGAAATATGGACATATTATTGAATAGTGAAGCCAAATAATATGTACATCACCTCACGCAGATACTATCTCTCTGTAGTAAAACAACTTTATAGTGTCTCTTAGCCATTTTCAAGTATGAAACACATTGCTATTAGTCAGCACGTTGTATAGTAGATCTCTTGAATTTACTCTTATCTAATTAAGAACTTGTATTCTGTGGGTAAAGTCTCTTCAGACTCATGCTCTGGGAACTGTCATTCTTTTCTGAGTTTAACTTAACCATTTTCACATGTGAGTTCCTGTGGTATTTGTATGCTGGCTTCTATCCCTCGGCATGATGTCTTACAGTAGGACGTTGTTGCAAATGTCAGGATTTCCTTTTAGAGGATGACTCATACATATTTTTAAAGAATGAATGCTGCAGGTACAGGCAGTATTATCTTTATCTGTTTGTCTATTGATACATTGATTCTCTCTGATTGTCTTTGTAACACTGTATGGACACGGCAGTGCAGGTGTTTCTTTGACATACTGATTTCATTTCCTTTAGAGAGACAGGTGTTCCTTGATTTATGGTTGGATTATATTTAAGTACTCCCACCATAATATGAAAATGCCACAAACTAAAAAGTGCGGTTTAGTATATCTTGTCTGTTGAACATAGCTTGGCTGTAGTGCTGTGGGAGGTCCTTGTTTATCCTCCTGATTGTGTGGCTCTCTGGGAGCTAGAGCTTGCAGCTGCTGCCCAGCATTGTTACAGAGTATCACATAACACAGTGCTAACCTGGGAAAAGATCACAATTTGAGGGAATGCATCTGCTGAATGTGTCCCACTTTTATGTCATTGTGAAGTTGACATTGTGAGTTGGAAACTATCTAAATGCCCACTACTGGAATTCTTGGTTCATACAGTACTGTTATTTTATCTCATTTTATTTTAACCAGGAACCTCCATATTCTTTTTTAAAATTTCTTTCATCATCATTATTACTAGTTGTTGTTTGTTTGTTTGAGACAGGTTCTCTCTCTATAGTACTTGGCTGTCCTAGAGCTTACTATGTAGATCAGAATGGCCTTGAACTCACAGAGATCTGCCTACTTAATGCTGTGATTAAAAGTTTGCTCCCTATCCTGTCTTTATATTATTTCCTATAATGGTTTATTCCTCATTTTATTGAGGTATATTTTTCATGCAGTAATATGCATTTATTTTGGTAGTACAGGTCAGTGAATTTGGTGTTTATATATTTGAATTTGTTACTTTTGTGTCAGAGAATTCATTCCTGCTCTGTAGCCCAGGCTAACTTTAGACTTGCCTGTTGTAGCTCAGACTGGCCTTAAACTTAGGCTCCTGCTGCCTCAGCTTTCCCAATGCTTAGGTTACACAATGAACACTGCTACACGTGGCCTTCTGCTTCTCATAGTCAACTCTCACATACATCTTGTTGTGCACAACAACTGACTTAAACTCTGTCACTGGATTAGATTTGCCTGCTGTGGAACTCCTACACATGCCCTTATTGCATCTGTCTTCTCTCATTATACAATTTTCATATTTTTCATGTTTTTTATTGCTGACTGGTCCCATTTCCAAAATCATTTTCATGATTTTCTAGTAAAAAAATGCAAAGACTCAGGATAGTTTGGTAGCAAAATTTCCTGTAGTTTCTTATGTCTCTACCTTGTTAGTTCAGTTTAGGCAATAATCTTGGTGATTATTTATGTGCAACACAATGCCAGTGTGTCTTCTTGCCATTCTACACTATTTTCACTTTAGTTTTGTGTAGTAAGCAAAAGTAGGAAGTGATCTGATTGTATGTGTATACAATCACACAAGAATTTGCCATGCTTTATGCACACTTTTTAAGTTTATTCCCTCATTCTTGTTCAAAAGCCTAGTTGGGTGTTCTGAAAAAAAAAATTTTTTTTAATCCACTTTCATGGTAGCCATTACACATGGAGAGAAAGACTAGAATTGTAGAATTAAGGTCATAAGAGAATATCAGAAATGAAATTCTAACATATTTTTAAATGGAGTGAGTTTAATAATAGCTACTTAGATTAAGAACTATAAGAGAATCTCTGAACATCCTTTAGAGATATTTAAGTCCAGGAAAACCAGACATATTAATTACAAACAAAGCTTCCCTCACATCCTCCTTGCCCAGTCCCAAGTCCAGCCATGCAAAGGCTCCAACTTGTATTGCTGAGTTTTCTCTCCTGGACATTTCCATGTCTGATACTGTGCTTATACTGTTCTTGAGTTTACTGTTTTGGAAACTGTATGTTGATGTCTTAGTTAAGGTTTTATTGCTGTGAACAACACCATGACCAAGGCAAGTCTTCTAAAGGACAACATTTAATTGGTGCTGGCTTACAGGTTCTGAGGTTCAGTTCATTATCATCAAGGTGGGAACATGGCAACATCTAGGCAGGCCTGGTGTAGGCAGAGCTGAGAGTTCTACATCTTCATCTGAAGGCTGCTAGTGGAAGACTGGACATCCTCAGGCAACTAGGAGGACGATCTCCAAGCCCACTCCTACAGTGACACTCCAACAAGGTCACACCTTCTGATAGTGCCACTCCCTAGGCAGAGCGGATACAGACCATCACAGTTGACTTTCTGCTATATAGGGAAAGCTGTTTAGTCTTTCTCTTTCCTGACCACTACGTATTCCTCCTTCCTCTTTCTAAAAATGGAAGCTATTCTTGTTTTGATTAAGCTATCTGTACTACCTTATTGTAATTATGTAAATATTTACATCTGAGCCATTGATGGTTTTGTCTTCTGTGCAGTTCTTGCTGCCCCTGTTCTCCCTGGGATGATGAGGACAGCCCTGTAGCCTTCTTCTGTGTAGGAGTCCCAACTGTACGAATTTCACCTGTGTTCTTGTATTGATGGAGCAGCATTTCTCAGACATTTGCTGATTCTGTTCATGTAGTGTTTACTTTGTGAGCACTTGCATGGCTGAAAATGCCTTTTTCTTCATACTTAATTGATTGCTTTTCTGGGAAATAATTCACTTGCAGAAATGTGAGGAGATAATGTTTCTTTGTCTTAGAAGCTTTAGTTGGGGTCTAATTCACTAACTTTTGTGTAGGCCTTGCTGTTTTCTTTCAAAAGGTGTTAGATTTTCATCCACTGTCTTTGCTGTCTGTCTCTCTGCTGCTCTATCCCTCTCATTTTCTGTCTCTTATTTTCATCCCCTTTTCCTGTCCCTGTCCCATTCCTGTGCCAATCCCTTTCTTCTTCCTTTAAGATAAATTCTCAAGGAAGGCCAGACTTTCATGGAATTCTTGGTTGCCCTGACACAACCTCTTCTTATTCTGCTGTCTTCCTCACTTCATGCATCCTTTCTAATTGTCCAGCTTTGGCTAGTGCTGGCAGAAGGACTCCTGTCCATGTTGCTTGATGGAAGGTGGCCTTCAAACTATCCCTGTGGAAGTCTGAATTCTTCATTTATGCTTTTCATGTTCTGCTGCTGCCCTTCAGTGTAGCTAAACCCACTCTAGGCCGAGGCCCTAAG
>JADRCD010170557.1:0-10439 GCA_019843815.1 Montemys delectorum | reverse complement strand
CTCTCTCTCTCTCTCTCTCTCTCTCTCTCTCTCTCTCTCTCTCTCTGTGTGTGTGTGTGTGTGTGTGTGTGTGTGTGTGTGCGTGTGTTGCATGTGTGAATCTGCAAGAGAGCAAGTGTACCCATGTGGGTAGTGGGGGTGGAGGGAGAGAAGTGGGGAGCAGGATGCAGTGGGAAAAGAAAGAAGTGAGACTCTAGCTTGGCAGATCGTGAAGGAATGTTCTGTGTTTTTATAACAGATTTGTACTTTCTTGACTCTAAAAATTCATCTTGCCTTCTAAGAATCCACACACTAGACAGATGGGGGCAGCAGTAGATGCGCAGCTCACCCATTGGTCTAACAAAATCAGTCTTTAATTCACCAGAAAGAGAATTAAGCTAATACAATAAAAGTGAAAATGTGCTCTTTGCGTCCTGTGATGAATGCCGCTTCCCTTCAGCTGTCTGCCTGAGGATCAATAGTGCGTCTGTAAGGATTGCCAGCCTTTGCCAGAGTGGGCTAGCAAGATGATGGATTTTAATCATTACAATCATTTTATAACCACCAAACAAAGAAGGCTGATCTACCTTCACGTACACAATCTCAGTTTGGTTGCTTCTGCTGAGGCGGGTCCTAAATGCGCTTCCTGTCTGGAAGGCAAAGCTCTCAGTCACCAGATTCCACTTCACACTCGTGCCTCTAAGTGGTCAATACGGGCAGCTTGGGCTTGCTGACTGGTGCCCATCAGCCCCAGTCCTAGAGTGCGTTGGCTCTGTGAAGCTTGCAGCCAGCCAAGAGGCTGGCATTGTTGGAGACAGGCAGTTCTGGTGAAATCACCTACAGTCAGCAGGCTTCAGAACAAGCAGCTCTAACAATGGGAGGCTGGGCAATCCGCGACGACAGCTGATAGGATTATTATTATTACCGGCCGCAAAAAACTGCTGCCTTCTTCTGTGCTGTTTTGCAGACCTCATAAGGCCTCTCTGTGATTTCTGCATAGTTAATTTGTCAGTTTATAAATTACCACATTATGTTAACGCTGAATGCTTCAAAACACAAATATATGCACAGAGGGCTTGAATATTTGAAGTGTTTTAGTACTATGGGGAAATAATTTTGTTGTCAAGCTGTGGCAGATATAGAACTGCTAGGGGATACATGGCCATTTCATCAGGACTGTGTCGATGATGGCCTGTGAACATCCAAGGGGGAAAATCATCTTTTATCACTATTGTGTACCGTGCCGGTCCAGATGGGGGATAAAACATGCATGAGTTGCCCGCAGCTCTGAAAATAATTATACTCATTTGCCAGAAATGTAGAAAGTGCATCCAACCAAGTTACCACCCATCATAGTGACACTCCGTTTGCATACTGATGAAGTTTAAAGCCAGAGACAATGGTGTTGGTATCAATAGCGAAGAGGGGGCTGGGTACCATGAGTGCCGAAGGATTAATAGCACCATCATTTTATATTATGCAGCATTTCACTTATGCTGCATATCAAAGACTCCTGCCTCTGAGGTTCACCTCACTGTTTATAATATTACAGTTTGCTTTAAGACTCCAGACATTAGCCCGATTTCTTTACATGTTCTATGGAAGAATGCAAAATTGTGTTGTGGAAAGTGCCTAGAATATAATTATGGGTAAATATGCTCAGATGCCATTATAAATGCTGTCTGTATATATGTGTGTGTTTGTGTGTGGATGTGGGCAGATGCCTATAGACCCACATGAACATGAGTGCATTTGGAAGACTATAGTGGGATATGAGGAGATAATATGCGCATGCTAAATACTAGTGCAATGCAGAGTCATTGGTGAATGTTTTTTTTTTTCTAATGTAGAAGAAAAAGAACGATTATAAGCAGGACCCAGGAGAATAATTCTTTATATTACAATCAGCTCAGCCTATATGTATTTGCTTTAATTATAGAAATAACCAACAAAACAGATAGACCTGGGTATTTAATCCTTATTGGATAAAAGAGAATGCACAATACTATAAAATATTAAATGATTTTGATGTACCTCAAATTTTAGACCACTGTAAAAAAAATTGTTGTTGTTAGCCACGAGACTGGTAGATTCCTCTAAATTTTTGAAATCAGCAAGCTTACACGTGTGCATGAAGAGATACTTTCTCATGGAACCTTGAATTCTCATAGGTGTTCTACACTTTTCAAAATAGCTCATTCACGATGTCACAATGTTTATTTTTAAGTAATGATTTTAATTACATCCTCAAAAGGAAACCATTCTACACTTAGCCTGCATGGTCTGCAGTCTAATGATTAGTCCAACACAGCCTCCCATTTGACTATGCTGTCATGGGGGCAAGGGTAAGATTTTCCATCTCATTGTACTACAAGATGCAGACTTCATTTTCCACAAGTCTTCAATGTAATCAAAGGAAGGCACAAACGCTGCGGAACTACAATAAAATCACTGAGAAAAAAGGAATCATTTCAACAAAAATGGTTCAATAATAGAAGGCAGGATGCCATGAAATATTTTTAGATGGCAACAGATGTAGATTCCCCAATAAACTCTATTCCAGTTCTCATTCTCTTGAAATACAGAGGCAACAGGGATTCCCCAGTGCTTGGTAATAATTGGTCAGGTGTGGAGAGGTGAGAGTGGAGAGGTGAGCACGCTGAAGCGAGAGGATTTTCATAGGAGTGAAGCAGGATGTGCTATGGGTAAACCGAGTGTAGAATGGGGCAGATTTTCAGAACTGATGCCTCTGCCTTCCTTTGTTGGGGATGAGAAAACCATCAGGATAGCACCAAGGACCTGGGAGCAATCCAGAAACAGTCAGAATACAAATCCTTTAGGGAAATCCAGTTCGACTGTTGAGTCAATGATTTAGAAAACAGAAAAGTTGATGAACTTATTTAAAGTTCAGTAATAAACTAGCTTCTCAGACCCATTGTTATTGAAGACTGATGACGTCAGAAGTTTTGGCATGATGTAAGTTCTCACACATAGCCTCTGATTTCAAAGGAAAAGAATAAAAAGATAATCTGACAGGTGAGTGGGACACAGAATCTTATATAGAGCTTTGCCATTGATTTAGTTATGGTTTCTACTGCTGTGAAGAGATACCATAAGCCTGACAACTCTCATAAAGAAAACCATTTAATTGGGGCTGGCTTACAGTTTCAGAGGATTAATCCACTATCATCATGGTAAAATAACACGGTTGGAAAAGAGATGAGAATTCTACATCTTGATCCACAGGAATCAGCAAGAGATCCATTGATCAGACGAGATTCTAAGAACCTTCAAAGGCCACCTCCCACACTGACACACTCTCCAACAAGGCCATACCTATTCCAACCGGGCCACACCTACTCTAACAAGGCCATATCTCCTATAATGCTGCTCTGTATGGACCAAGTACTCAAGTCTATGGGGGCCATTCCTATTCAAACCATCACAGCCAAGCAGTGGTAGGAAGGGAGATTTAAAGAACACTTTATTACATTAATTACATTATATATACATATATATAATTACTGTTACATAATTGTAATTAATAGCTCTTAAACAGTGAATTAAATATCAATTCCCATTTTAAAGTTAAAGAAACGGAGGCATATTAATGCATTTTAAGTTGCCCAAAGTCACACAGCAAATAAATCAGAATGATTTAAAAGTGAGTCTGGTCCTAAGTTTACACTGATCGTGTAGTATACAAAATGTTCCAGCCTTTTGAGAATATATAAAAGATACATAAGGAGCGAAATATCACAGCTAGAGAAGCCTTTGCACTGAGGAAATAAGGCAAAAAAAGCAATAAAAGTATTAATGATCTTGACAATTATGGTATTGAATATTTGATCAAAGAAACTAGAGTTTTTGGTGGCAATATATTTTGTTGATAAATATAGACAAGTATTTCTTTAGAAATATAAATAAAGATGTAGTTCTTTGCATATTATAAGTAAAGAAATGAGTCATCAATGGATTGATGCAGACATTCCCTTCTGTTAATTTAGTCCTGAATTCTTTAAGTAGTAAAGATTAGCATCTATTCTAAAAAGAGAGTAAGAACCATGGTGAGAGAGGCATGAGACTCCGGTAGACTGAAGTGTGTGTGGAGAGCTTCAGCGCTACTTGATAGAATATGTCAGAGCCTAGGCATCGTAACACATGTGCATGTGCAGGGGACTGGAGCTGTGTGGAGAGTTAGAGCCCAAACGTGTTGACAAATTGTCAATGGAAAGTGTGGCATTGTGTGTCAGAGTCTAAGCAGAAGGAAAATCGGCATCCATGGGTGAAGGTGACCCAGCCTGGGATGTCAGAACCCTTTAGGATTTATAGGTGGCCAAGCTGAGAGATAATGAGATAAGGTCCTGGGGTCCACACAGGGAGTCAACGGTAGTAGAAAAAAAGAGTTTGGCTTGATGCATAAGAATTGATCAAGTAAATAAACAAATTAAAGATACTGAAAACCAGATTATTCATGTCTAGAGGAAGGAGTAACAAAAATATAGCATTTCAGAATAACCTTCATAGTGTTGGTTTGGAATTTAAGATAGCAGTGTGGCTATGGTTTTCATGACAAATAAGTAGATGCAGAAACAAATGCATATGGGGCTGGAGAGATGGCTCAGTGGTTAAGAGCACCGGCTGGCTGCTCTTCCAGAGGTCCTGAGTTCAATTCCCAGCAACCACATGGTGGCTCAGAATAATCCACAATAGGATCTGATGCCCTCTTCTGGCAGAGGTGTACATGCAGATAGAGCACTCATGTACATAAAATAAAGAAGTAAATCTGTTAAATTAAAAAAAGGGAAAGAAAAGAAAAAAGAAACCAATACATAGGCAATGAACATTTCTACTATGCTGTTTTGAAGGCTTAGAAGCAGCAACTATCCAAACGGAGTTACCCAGTGCTTAATCTTGGCTGTTAATACCTTTCCCACTAAACAGATCCAAGCTTCTGTGAAGAAATAACTGACTCCTGGTCTGGAGTTAAGCCAAGGTAAGGCAAGCTCCACCTCCTTTTGCAAAAAGGATAACAGGAACAGAGGCTACGTAACTTACCTTAGTCACGCATTAAATACGATGGATGGATGGGATAACCCCAGGGAAACAGATTAAAGTCAGAGCAGTTCTACATTCCTACTCCTTGACACACCCTTAGGATTATTGTGCCATGTTGGTCATGGATGTGATTCATATGCATCATCCTGGGTAGGACGATTGGTTGCTTCATTCCTTTAAAAGCTTGCATGGCACCTTCTGGTACCATAAAAGTTAGTCTTAAGGGAGGATACATCCAGGCCAGGAGCCTCTGAACTCTGTCTGAATTGCATGGAGTCTTAAGCAACAGGAACTTATCTACTGCCTCAAGAGGACAGCCAAGGGTAACAGCAATAGTCTGTAATGTTTGGGAGTCTGTTGGACAACTCTCACCAACAACTCTAAAGAGATATTCTCATATCTGGTATTGAGGTCTTTGGCTCTTGGAGGAGGCATTGTAAGCCTCTATGAAAAAAATTCACTTAAACCATATGTATATATCTATACACAGGTTTATATATATGACTGGTTATTTTTTAGGTAGATAGTTAATAATATGATTCCTTATGACTTTACAAGACACCTTTACTGTTATTTTAGCCCTTTTCTTTTTCTGTATCTATCTCCCCTGTCCTTAGTTAGACTCTCCCCTCCTCATTTCTGTGATCAGATAAAATATGTTTTAGGAAAGGTAGTATTAGATGCAGTAGATGTATTTATGCAGTAGAAAAAAACCAAAAATGATCAAAACAAAACAAACAAACAAACAAACAAATGTCCACACCCACTATGTATGGCAAGAAGGAGAGAATGTACTTTCTCTTCACTGGAGGTACCCATGCGGCTGGTGACTTTCAATATAAGTAGACAGAAAAATAAAAGAGATGTAACAAGCCTTCCTCACCCTTGTCCATTGCAAGGACCAAGATTGAGTACACACAATGTCCAAATGTTATTTAAATACTTTCTACTAAAAGGGCCCCAGAGTGAAGAAATAGCTGAATCTAAGGCACAAACAGAGAAGGCACAAGAAAAGCCTGAATCAGAGAGTGTGACAACTGTCTTCGAGTCTGAACATTTGTGATGTTGACCAACCCGGAGCAAATTAAAAATGAGTGAGGTTGAAAAAGGCAAGAAGATTTTTGTTCAGAAGCATGTCCAGTGCCACACTGTGGAAAAGGGAAGCAAGCATAAGACTGGACCAAACCTCCATGGTCTGTTTGGACGGAAGACAGGTCAGACAGCTGGATTCTCTTACACAGATGCTAACAAGAACACAGGCATCACCTGGGGAGAGGACACCCTGAGGGAATATTTGGAGAATCCCCAAAAGTACATCCCTGGAACAAAGATGATCTTCGCTGGAATCAAGAAGAAAGGGGGAAGGGCAGACCTAATAGCTTATCTTAAAAAGGCGACGAATGAGTGATCCCGCTGCCTTGTTTATTACAAAACAAACGTCCCGTGGCTTCTAATGTATACCATAATTTAATTCATACTCCAAATTCAGATCATGAATGGCTAACAATGTTTTTGTGGGACAGTCCTGGTTTAAGTAAAACTGACCTGTCGTAAAGTGGATATGATCTTTCTAAAGTAACAGTTCCGGTTGTTACATGCTAACACTGCTCTCCCTTTCTCAAGATAAGGTTGGACTTAATGAGCAATGTTTTACTTTCTGTAAGGATGGGGGTGTTGCCTCAAACCTTTTAAATGGTTTTATACTTAGATTTATATAACTGGGCATATGACTATGTTTAAACACTGGGAAAATTCTATCACTGACTTACCTGTGCTCACTAGCCTTTTACAGGCAATGGCTAAACACCAGGAGGCAACTGTCTATTCTTGACAATGCTGTTTTAATTAGAATTCTCTACATCAAAGATGGTGCCTTTTACCACTGAAAGGCATTTACTGTGGTCTATGTGGTCTATGCTGCCAAGCCTGACAGCAGGATTTCAATACCCTGGAACTCGTATAGTGGAAGAAAAGAATCAACCCCCGCAAGCTGTCTTTTGACCAGCGCGTGCCTGTTGTGGCATGCATCTTTGTTCATGTGCCCACACCCATAAAACACAGACACCAATTGCCATTAACCATGAGGGGGAAATAGTAGCTGTATAGGAAATGTCTTTCCAAGTTCAGTTTATTTAAAGGATCTGACTGAGGGAGTGGATATCATCCATAGTAGACATGCATGGAAAGGAGCACAGTGTTAGTCATATGACATAGCTCAGTAAAAGAATGAGGGATGACTGGACAAGCTAAAAAAGATCATACAAAATAGCTGGTCCACTGTCATCAGAACTGTCAATGTCATGAGTGTCAGGAAGAGATGGAGATGACTTCTGGGTTGGAGAAGGCTGAGGAAGCATGGCCATTAGCTGCTCTGTGATTTTAGTCACAGATTTAATGGGGTCCTTTTACTACAAAAGATGGTATGGGGACTGCTAACATTGGAGCAGGGTCTGAGTGCTAGACAACAGGAATCACCCAAGGTGCAGAAGCTCCTTGTTTGTAGGAAATACAGATCCTAGTCCCAGGACCCCATGGATATATTACCCTCTGGCGGAGACATTGTAGACAGTGTTAGTGTTTTCAGTGGACATTATAATGGGTTTCCGGATACAGTCATGGGGATTCCTTTAGGCGACACAGGGAAGTAGAAGAGAGAGAGAGAAAGAGAGAGAGAGAGAAAGAGAGAGAGAGAG
Source organism: Montemys delectorum (assembly GCA_019843815.1). Classification (NCBI taxonomy): domain Eukaryota; kingdom Metazoa; phylum Chordata; class Mammalia; order Rodentia; family Muridae; genus Montemys; species Montemys delectorum. Next base: position 2,709 of record JADRCD010170557.1, on the reverse strand, counting down.
AGAGACAGAGACAGAGACAGAGACAGAGAGACAGAGACAGACAGAGAGACAGAGACAGAGAGACAGAGAGAGACAGAGAGAGACAGAGAGACAGAGACAGACAGAGACAGACAGAGAGACAGAGACAGACAGAGAGACAGAGACAGAGAGACAGAGAGAAACAGAGAGGCAGAGACAGAGAGACAGAGACAGAGAGTCAGAGAAGGAGGCCCAATAACGAAAACCAAGTTTGAAAACGATGCGGTTGCTGGAAAGGGGTCATGAGCTGTGGTGTGTGAGTAGCCTCTGGGAGCTACAAAGAGCAAGAATAATTTCTTCCCTGAAGGAATGCAACCCTCCTGACATCTTAACATAAATTTGTAAGACCCATCTTGGAGGTTTGAAACCTCCAGAACAGTACAATTTGTTACAGCAGCAATAAGAAGCTAATTCAACAGACGCAAGGGTCTAAAGCAATATCTAGTCCACCAAGTTCCTTTGCTGTTACTGTTGATGTCGCTGCTCAGTCTTTTTGAAGCCTCCAGATCCATTTTCTGGGGGAAATTCTGCTTTTGTACTTGGGATGTGTGGATGACTGGAAACACTTGATGATGACACCAGTTTCCACAGGGCAGACCACACAGCATGAGTATGAATAAATACTGCAACCTCTATTCCTGCCTGCTCACTACATCCAGAGGCTGACTATACGAACTGTGTGACGGGCTTTCCTTGTACGTTATTGGTTGTTGATCTGGTTTTGACATCTCTTCCTGTAGAGGAGACGTAAACTTTGGTCCTGTTCGGATGGGGGCGCTACAAGGAGTGGTATTGACAATGTGCTCTCTGTGGATACTTCTTGCTGACACCTGGCTATAGCTTAGGTAAGTGACTTGTGGCCAGGTGTTTCTCTCATAGGAAGCTTATTTATAAATGGCAGATGCATTTATAGAGTTCTCAGTGGAGCTGTGGCCTGTTTATTCCTGCCAAACTAGCCACTCCATACGGGAATACTCAGCAATACGGTAGGTTCATATACGTAGGTCAGGTGATACACAGATATGAGAGTACAAGAACAAATATGAAACCACAGAGCAAACTTTACTGTCAATCAGAGGGAGGGGGAGGGAAGAAAGCAGAAATGGGGGAAGGGAGGGGTGGAAGGAAGGTGACAGAGACCGATTTATGGGCTTAAGGTCTTAGGATCCAGGCCATTACCTGAGCAGGCTCCCTTCAGAAAACTCTACTTGGTGGGTGTATAGCAAGCTGGCCTGAGTCCTGTGGAGTCCTACTGTGAGTGACAGGTGATTACTGTGGTATATCATACAGGCCGTGTGGATTGTGAGGGTCAGTGAGGCAAGTCAAGCGGGTCATTTCCAGATGACTTCCTGTAGGGAAATGCCATCGGCAGACACCACATAAGGCAGGTAATCTGGACTGACCGAACTGAGCTACTGAGAGGAGGTGGAAAAATGGAAACTGTGTCAAAGGTGGGTGACTTAGCGTTGCTTCTGGTGCTGGAACGTTAAAGCTATATTCAAAATAGATGCTGAAGCAGAGTAGAAAAAGAACTCAAGGCGCCCCCTGACTGCAGGTGTCTTACAAAGGTGCTGGGAAGGAGACTGAAAGGAGAAGGAAGAGTGAAGTTAGAGCATTTGTTCCCTTTGACTCTTGCATCAATGGCCAGTCAGTCAGGAAGGGCCATATGTCTACTCTGAAGGCCAAGTTTCTGTTGGGGCTCCTCTTTGAGAATGCCTGTTTTTATGGTAACCTCTCTTCATTCTTATGCCTTCAGAACTCTAAGTAGAAACAGCTCTTTGATTCTACTAGCCCCTGATGTTTCATCATCTTCTATAGACAATATCACTGTGAACTCACTGACCCCGTTGTGTGTACTGTTCTGGGTGCCATGATTGATACATGTCCATACATTCCCACTGCCAGAAGGCCTTGGCAGCTGCAAGTGGTTGGCACAACTTAGGTATCAAGGAAGAATGGGATGCTGGTGACCCTTGTCAATATCCTCCAGCTGAATAGCACTGCATGCACACCTATAGTCGCACCAATTGGGTACCATTTCTTGTCTCAGCAGGAAAGCAGGGGTACCATGGAAACAATATTGGCATCTTAGTGAGACAGGATTAGGAGAGACTAATGGCAGGATTTGGGCTTGGGATCAGCAGACTTAGAAAAGGTTTTTGTATCAGGTCTTTGAGCTGCATAGTATGAGGAAGTAGGGGAGATTGTATATGCTTGAATATTAATGAATAACTTATACAGAGGTCAGTTACACTAAGGCTAGACTTGTGCTTGGTAAAATAGTTTTAATTACTCCAACTTTCTGAGAAAGGATCATCATTGTGACAGACACCAGATTTTAGAGTGAAGTCACAACCCTAGGTTTGTAAACCAGAGTCCCAGCAACTATTCCCAGCATGAGGTCTGACACACTGAGCACCCTTTTAAATTCTCAGTGTTCCAAGTTCTGGTCCTAAGTTGTTTCTGAGTCTTAATTCAGTGGGAGCCAGCCTATAGAGTTGACAAGACTATCTGTGCTTACACACTGTGCACTAGATTCAGAAAAATCACAGCTAAGGAGGTCAACTTCTGAATGACAGGAGAGAATGCTCTGGTCATCTATTACCATACATTAATAATAAGATACCAACAGAAAGGAGAGGGGGGGAGAGGGAGAGGGAGAGAGAGAGAGAGAGACAGAGAGAGAGAGAG
>JADRCD010170554.1:7586-22797 GCA_019843815.1 Montemys delectorum | reverse complement strand
AAAGAAAGAAAGAAAGAAAGAAAGAAAGAAAGAAAGAAAGAAAGAAAGAAAGAAAATGAAGAAATTAGACATCAACCCAAATAACCCAATTATAAAATGAGGTACAGTGCTAACGAGAGGATTCTTAACAGAAGAATCTGAAATGGCAGAGAAACACTTAAGAAAATGTTCAACATCTTTAATTATCTTGAAAATGCAAATCAAAATGACATTGAGAGTCCATCTTCTACACATCATAATGAGTAAGATAAAAAAAAAGAAATAACCTCAAGCTACAGTAAATGTTGGCAAGCATATGGTGGAAAAGGAGTATTATTCCATTGTTGGTGGATTTGCAAACTTGTACTACCACTCTGGAAATCAATAGCACAATTTCTCAGAAAATAGGAAATAGTTCTATCTTAACTTCCAGTTATACTGGTACTGGCAATAGAACCAAAATGTGTTCCACCATGCAACAAGGACATGTTTTGCACTATGTTCTTAGCAACTCTATTTGTAATAGCCAGAAGCTGTAAACAAGCCAGACGTCCCTCATCTTTATCCAAAGAATGGATAAAGAAAATATGGTTCATTTACACAGTGAGATATTATTTGGGTATTAAAAACAAATATGAATTTTTCAGTCAAATGGCTGGAACTAGAAAACAAGCAGTGTAAAATAATCTGGAACCTTGGGGGTTCTCAAAGATTGAGCTACCAAACAAAAAGTATACAAGGGCTGGACCAATGTCCCTGACACATATGTAGCAGGCATGCTGCTTGCTTTCCATGTGTGTCCCCCAACAACTGGAGCAGGAGGCTGTCCCTAAACCTGTAAAGTGTAGAATCTGTTCCCCAACAGGGCTGCCTTGTCTTGCCTCAGTGGGAGAGGATGTGCCTATCCTGCAGAGAGTTGATGTGTCAGGCTAGGGGGATATCCAGGGAAACCCACTCTCTCAGAAGAGAAAGGGAAGAGGAGTGGAGGAAGGAATTCTGTGAGAGGAATCCAGAGGGGACAGTATTTGGGGTGTAAACAAACCGTGAAAAATTAGAGTAGTGCAGCTCCAGGGCAGCAACAATGACAGCATGCATGAGGAGAATGCTGGTGGGTGGATTGAGAGACAGAATGTACTGGAAACTAACCTGCAGAGCAGAGTCAACTCCAGCCTATCCCACGTCTTCCTGACAGAGCTACCAGCAGCTGGCCATCTGTGAGTTGGAGACAGGTGAGCCACTGTGATCCTGAATGTGTGGGCCTTCAGATTTGGCTGTACAACAGCACTGATGGCTTAATTGTCAAAGCTACATAATGTAGAATCAAATGGGAAGAAAGTCTTAGTGAGGAATTGTCTAGATTAGAGTTTGGCCTCTGTGAGGAGGTGTATAGTGATTACTTTAGTTCAGCTAGGAATATTTGTCCTCTGTAGGTCGTGACATTCTACAGACTGGGGAGACTGCATTGTCTAAGAGGGTAGAAGTGACCTGAGCACAAGCATGCATCATTCTTCATTGTGACCTGCTCTTTACTGTACCTGTAATGGGACTACCTGCTTCAAGTTCCTTCTGTAGCTGGTGTATTGTAATCTGGAATTGTGAGACAAATCAAACATTCACCCATAAAAACTGATATTTTGCTCCTTATATTAATAATTCATTTTCTGTTTTGAACTTTTTTAGTTATTTACATGTTCAAGATATAGCATTAAAAAGTGATACTAAATTTTCTTAAAGTGTAGTTTACCAACTCATTCTTTTAACTATGTCTATCATATATGTCTCTTATAACTGTCACACAGATATTAAGAAGCTATTAATGTTTTATAAAATACAATTGGTTAATCTGTTTTCTACATCACTCTTTGTTGCATCAAGCTGTATTCTCTATTAAGTAGGTAGGATCTGAAAGGGTGTTTTAGTGTTTGGAGCTATGACTTCATTTCCTTAATATCTATTACTGACAATGGGATCAAAATTTTTTCAAATTTCTATAAAGCTTTCTAGATTAATGTGACCTTTTCTTGACCCTGAGAGAAAAATATGGAAAACTTACAGTAAAATATAATCTCAAGTTTTTTTAACTAGTGAATCAGTTTATTTATTGGCTCCTTGATTATACAACATTGTATTTTAATTCATTCTCCTACCATCTAATACTCTTTCTCGGTTTCATATTTCATCTAAATTATTACTGTATACACATAAACAGATGCATACACACACATATATATATGTATATACATATATGATAAGATTTTATATATACATATAAAAATATATATCGCATGCTGAGATTATATATACTTATATATTCATGTATATATACATGTATACATATATATATATATATATATATATATATATATCATGCTGAGACCATTTGGTGTTGTTCATATGTATATATTCAGCACTGATCATTTGGGATTAGATATCTTATTTGGAAGCTCATTCATGGAGAAGGCTGATTGTTTTCTCTCTTTCTTTGGGTGGGAACATGTAATTATCCTGGTCTACATTGGCATGGTAATGATGTTTCTGTACTCCTCTAAGTGATCATAATAATTTGTTATATGTGTAACACCCTTTCATACACAGCAGACACAATATCATGGTCAGCTTTTTATTTCTGTGGCTCTTGCCGTCTCACTTACACAATTTCTGTTTAGGTTTTGGTTTAAAAATTGTTCTACGTTCTTATCAGCTGGAGATGTACACACCATTCTCATTTGTTCTATGTATTTTAATCAGTTGTAGATTTTTATTTTCTTTGCTGCAAATGGAGTTGCTTTGATGAGTGGTGAAAGCTCCTCACTCCTCTTCTCTGGTAATGTAAAATAGGTATTCAGAATAAAACTGGATATTATAAAGGTTTAGGGAAGTGGCTGTAGGTTCTCTTCTAGGGTCCACGACCTAACTATCAACTAGCTAGGTTTACAGTCCCCCTATCATGCTTGCCTCAAGTCCACACATGTGTCTGTTTATTGCCTGAAATGTCTAAATGATACTATTGCCTTTTGGAATATCTTGCCATGCTGGTCATTGATGTGATTCATAGACCTTAAACCTAGGGTGGAACTGTAATTTCATATAATCATTGTCTTCTTGCAAATCAATCTTGTAGTCAATAAAACAGAGTTCCCAGTGGGACGACTTCCAGGTGAAGTCATCACTCTGATGAACAGATTCTACAGTTATGCTACTGGCTTAGGGATAGCACGCACTAGAGTTGTTGGAGAACCCACATGAATACTATGCTGAGTGTCTGGTACTTATGTTCTAAGAACCTTGGTCCATACTATGCTTCTTTGTTTCTTTTTTGTCTTCTTTTATTAATCACTGTACTCATTTATGTTTCAAATGATATCACCCTCCTAGACTACCAAACCACAGCCACCCCTATCCCATCCCGTATCTACCCACTCCCATTTACCTCTATGTGGGTACTCTTCCACCCACTCACCCACACCTGCCTCACTCCTCTAGCATCTACCTACGTTGGGCCATCAAATCTTTACAGGACCAAGGGCCTTCCCACCCACTGATGTCAGTTAAGGCCCTCCTCTGCTACATAAGTGTCTGGATCCGTGGATACCTCTATGTATACTCTTTGGTTGGTGGTTTAGTCTCGGGAAGCTCTGGATGGTTCAGTTAGTTGATACTGTACTTCTTACCCCTGAGTTCCGTCAGTCCTTCCCCTAGCTGTTCCATTGTATTTCCAGGCTCAGTCTGATGCTTGGTACCTGCATTTGTATTTGTCAGGTGCTGATAGAACGTCTCAGAGAACAGCCATACCAGGCTCCTGTCAGGAAATACTTCATGGCATCAGCAATAGTGTCTGGTGTTGGTCTCTGCAGATGGTACAGTTCCCTAGGTGCAGTGGTCTCTGGAGGGCCTTTCCTTTAGTCTCTGCTCTACTCTTTGTACCTGCATTTCCCTTGGACAGGAATATTTTAGAGTTAAAAATTTTGAGATGGATGGGTGGCCCCATCCCTCAACTAGGGACTGTGCCTATCTACTGTAGCTGGTCTCTACAGGTTCTATATCCCAATTTTTGCAAATTTTGGTTAAATCCATCACCATTGGGTCCTGGAGCATCTTGCTTTCCTAGCAACTGGGACTTGCTTGTGGCTACTCCTAGTTCCCTATTCCCAACTGGTACATATTTTTATTCTATTTTCTGACCCTTTATACTTCTCTCCCAACCTACCAAATTTTCCGTCCCTCTCCTCACTTGCTCCCAGGTTGCTTCCTCCCTCTACCTCCTGTTACTATTTTGTTCCCTCATACATGTAGGATTGAAGCATCTCCTCTTTAGTCTTCCTTTTTCTTAAGCTCCATATGGTTTTTGAGCTATATATCCTGGGTAATCTGAGTTTTTGAGCTAGTATGCACTCATTAGTGAGTACATACCATGTGTATTATTTTGTGTGTGAGTTACTTCACTCATGATATTTTCTAGTTCCATTCATTTGCCTAAAAATTTCATAAAATCATTGTATTTAACAGCTGAGTAGTATTCTGTTATGCAATTGTATCACATTTTCTGTATCCATTCTTCTGCTGAGGAACATCTGTGTTGTTTCCACATTCTCGCTATTATAAAAAAAAAAGGCTGCTATAAGCATAGTGGACCATGTGTCCTTGTTATATGTTGGAGCATCTGTTGAGTATAAGCTCAGGAGTGATATAGCTGGGTATTCAAGTAGAATTATATACAGTTTTCTAAGGAACACCCAGATTGATTTCCAAAGTGGTTTTACCAGCTTGTAGTCTGACCAGCAATGGAGGAGTGTTCCTCTTTCTCCAAATCCTCAGCAGCATCTGCTGTCACCTGCATTTTTTTTTTATCTTAGTCATTCAGATTGATGTGAGATGGAATCTCAAGGTCATTTTGATTTACATTTCCCTGATGTCTAAGGATGTTGAACATTTCTTTAAGTGTTTTTCAGCCATTTGAGATTCCTCAATTGAGAATTCTTAGTTTAGCTCTGTACTCCATTTTTAATAGGGTTATTATGTTCTCTGGAGTCTAACTTCTTAAGTTGTTTCTATATTCTGGATGCTAGTCCTCTATCGGGTATAGAGTTGGCAAATGTCTTTTCCCAAACTGTAGGTTGCCTTTTGGTCTTATGGACAATGTTCTTTGCTTTACAGAGCTTTATAATTTTATGAGTTCTCATTTGTTAAGTGTTGATCTGAGAGTATGAGTCATTGATATTCTGTTCAGGAAATTTTGCCCTGTGCCCATATGAGTGAGGCTCATCCTCACTTTCTCTTCTACTAGATTCAGTGTGTCTGGTTTTATGTGGAGGAGCTTGATTGACTTTGACTTAATTTGTCTGAAGTAATAATAATAGATGGACTTGCATTCTTCTACATTCTGACCACCAGTTAAGCTAGCACCTTTTGCTAAAAAAGTTGGGATTTTTTTTTGGTTTTGTTTTCTTTTGTTTGTTTTTACACTGGATGGTTTTGTTTTCTTTCTCAAAGATCAAGTGACCATAGGTATGTGGGTTTATTTCTGGCTATTTTAATAATCAATCTCTGTATCAATACCATGTGGGGTTTTTTTTCACTGTTGTTCTGTAGTAAAGCTTGAAATCAGGGTCGGTGATTCTCCCAGATGTTCTTTTGTTGTTGAGAATTGTTTCCCCTATAATGACTTTTTTTTGTTATTCCAGACCAATTTGAGAATTGTTCTTTCTATGTCTGTGAAGAACCAAAGTGGAATTTTGATGGGGACTACATTGAATTTGTAGTTTGTTTTGGGTGAGATGGCCATACAGATCTTTCACTTGCTTGGTTAGAGTCACACCAAGATATTTTATATTATTTGTAACTATTGTGAAGTATGTCATTTCCTTAATTTCTTTCTCAGCCTATTTGTCTTTTGAGTAAAGGCTACAGATTTGTTAGAGTTTAGTTTAGATCCAGTCACTTTGATGAAGTTGTTTATCAGCTGTAAATGTTCTTTGTGATAATTTTTGTGGTTGCTTATATATAGTATCATATCATCTGCAAATAGTCATTTCTTGACTTCTTCCTTCCCAGTTTGTATATCTTTGTACTCTTCTTGTCTAATTGTTCTGGCTAGAACTTCTACCTACATATTGAATACATGGGGGAAACTGGGCACCCTTGCCTTGGCCCTGATTTTGTTGGGATTGCTTCAAGTTTCTCTACATTTAGTTGATATTGGCTATCATTTTGCTATATATTGGTTTTATTATGTTTAGGTACAGATCTTGAATTTCTGACCGCTCCAATACATTTATCATGAAGGGATGCTGTAACTTTTTAAAGGCTTTCTTGGCATCTAATGAGATGATCATATGATTTTTTTTGTTTGAGTTTGTTTTTATAGTGGATTACATTGATGGATTTCTGTACATTGAACCATCCCTGCATCTCTGGGATGATATTTATTTGATCATGGTGAATTCTTGGTATGTTCTTGAATTCTGGTTGCAACAATTATATTGAGTATTTATACATTTATATTCATAATGGTAATTGATCTGAGTTTCTCTTTATTTGTTGCGTCTATGTGTAGTTTAGGTGTCAGCATAACTATGTTCCTTCATAGAAGGAATTTGGTAGTGTTCCTTCTGTTTCTATTTTGTGGAATATTATGAGAAGAATTGGTATTAGGAATCCTTTGAAGGTTCCATAGTATACAGCACTAAAACTATCTGTCCCTTGCATTTTTTTGGTTCGAAGACTTTTTTTTTTAACATGCCAAATTTTATCACCCTTCCCAGTTTCCCCTCCAAAAGCCCTCTCTCTATTACCCCCTGACTCTATGAGGCTACTCCCCCAACTGCCCACCTGTTCCTGCCACAGAAGCCTAGTGTTCTCCTATGCTGTGTCGTCAAGCCTCCGTAGGACCAAGGGTATCCCCGCCCAGTGATCCAGTGAGGCCAAATAAGACAATCCTTGGATTCGATTTTCAAGTGTATTACTGAGTATTTTTTGCATCAATATTCATGAGGGAAATTGTTCTAAAGTTCTCTTTCTTTGTTGGGTCTTTGTGTGATTTTAGTATACACATAATTGTATCTTCATAGAATGAATTGAGTAGCTTTCCTCTGTTTCTGTTTTCTGGAATAGTTTGAAGAGTATTGGTATTAGGTCTTCTTCAAATGTCTGATAGAATTCTCCACTAAACCCATGTGATCCTGACCCTTTTTTGTTGGGAGACTTTTAGTGAATCTTTGTATTTCTTTAGCAGTTATGGGACTGTTTACATGGTTTATCTGATTATGATTTAACTTTGATACCTGGTATATGTCTAGAAAAATGTCCATTTCATCCAGATTTTCCAGTTTTGTTGAGTATAGGTTTTTATAGTAGGATCTGATGAGTTTTTTAAATTTCTTCAGTTTCTGTTGTTATATCTCCCTTTTCATATGTGATTTCATTAATTTGTATAGTTCCTCAGTGCCCTCTGGTTAGTCTGGCTAAGGGATTACCTATCTTGGTTATTTTCTCAATGATTCAGCTCCTGGTTTTGTTGATTTCTTGTATAGTTCTTTTTGTTTCTATTTGATTAATTTCAGCAATGAGTTTGATTATTTCCTGCTGTCTACTATTGATGGGTGTATTTGCTACTTTTTTGTTCTAGAGCTTTCTGGTATGCTGTTATACTGCTAGTGTATGTTCTCTCCAATTTCTTTTGAACTGGGTTCCAGCTCTGAGTAGGCACTCAGAGCTATGAGCTATGAGTTTTCCTATTAGCACTGCTTTCATTGTTTCCCATAACTTTGGGTATGTTGTACCTTACTTTTCATTAAATTCTAAAAATCTTTAATTTCTTTCTTTATTTCTTCCTTGACCAAATTATCATTGAGTAGATTGTTGTTCAGCTTCCATGTTTATGTGGGTTTTCTGTTGTTTTTTGTTGCTATTGAAGAACAGCCTTAATCTGTAGTGATTTGATAGGAGGCATAGGAATATTTCAACCTTCTTTTTTTCTGTTGAGGACTATTTTGAGGCTGAGCATATGGTCAGTTTTGGAGAAGGTACCATGTGGTGCTGAGAAGGCTTATTCTTTTGTTTTAAGATGAAATGTCCTATAGATATCTGTTAAATGCATTGGTTCATAACTTTTGTTAGTTTGACTATGTCTCTGTTTACTTCATATTTCCATGATCTATACATTGATGAGAGTGGGGTGGTGAAGCATCCCAGTTTTATTGTGTGAGGTGCAATGTGTGCTTTGAGCTTTCGTAAAGTTTGTTTTATGAATGTAGGTGCCCTTGAATTTGGAGCATAAATGTTCAGACTTGAGAGTCCATCTTGGTAGATTGTTTTTCCTTTGATGAATATGAAATGCCCCTTCTTATCTTTTTTGATGACTTTCAGTTGATGTTAGATTTGATGTTAGAATGGCTACTCCAGCTAATTTCTTGAGACCATTTGCTTGGAATTTTTTTTTCTAAACATTTACTCTGAGGTAGTGTCTGTCTTTTCACTAAGGTACATTTCCTGTATGTAGCAAAATGCTTGGTCAGGTTTAAGTATCCAGTCTGTTGGTCTACCTCATTTAATTGGGCAATTGAGTCCATTGACATTAAGAGATATTAAGAAATTGTGATTGTGGCTTCCTATTATTTTTATTGTAAGATGTGGAATTATGTTTGTGTGGCTATCTTCTTTTGGGTATGTTGAAAGAAGACTACTTTCTTGTTTTTTTCTAGGGTGTAGTTTCCCTCCTTGTGTTGGAGTTTTCCGTGTATTATCCTTTGTAGTGTTGAATTTGTGGAAAGATATTGTATAAATTCGGTATTGTCATGGAATATCTTAGTTTTTCCATCAATGGTAATTTGGAGTTTTGCTAGGTTTAGTTGCCTGGACTGGCATTTGTTTTCTCCTAGGGTCTGTATAACATCTGCCCAGGATCTTCTAGCTTTCACAGTCTCTGGTGAAAAAATCTGGTTTAATTCTGATATAAATGCCCTTATTTGTTACTTGACCTTTTTCCCTTATTGTGTTCAATATTCTTTCTCTGTTTTTTTGTGTTTGGTATTTTGACTATTATATGACAAGAGGAATTTCTTTTCTGGTCCAAACTTTTGGGAGTTCAGTAGGCTCTTTGTATGTTCATGGGCATCTCTTTCTTTATGTTAGAGAGGTTTTCTTCTATAATTTTGTTGAAGATGCTTACTGGCCCTTTAATTTGGGAATCTTTGCTCTCTTCTATACCTATTATCCTTAGGTTGGGTCTGCTCATTGTGTCCTGGATTTCCTGGATGTTTTGGGTTAGGAACTTTTTGCTTTTTGTATTTCTTTTCACTATTGTTTCAATGTTTTCTATGGTATCTTCTGTGCCTGAGATTTTCTCTTCTATCTCTGGTATTCTCTTGGTAATGATTCCATCTCTCCAGCAAGAGATCACAAGTAAAGAGGTAGAAGCCCTTAAAGAGGAAGCACAAAAATTCATTAAAGAATTAAAAAAAAAAAAACACAACAAATAGGTGAAGGAATTGAACAAAACCATCTAGGATTGAAAAATGGAAATAGAAACAATAATGAAATCACAAAGGGAGACAACCCTGAGGATAGAAAATCTAGGAAAAAGATCAGGAGTCATAGATGGAATCTTGTTTGTTTTGGAGGGGAACCTAGGAAAGGGAAAATGTACATGTAAATAAAGAAAATACCTAATTAAAAAAAAAGAAGTTATATTCTTCTGGTTTAGGGTAAAATGTTTTGTTGATAGCTGTTAAAACGATGTGGTTCATATGTTCTATTAGTTTCACTGTGTCTCTCTTTAGTTTCTGTTTCTATGATCTATCTAAAGTAAGAGTTGGGTGTTGAAGTCTCCTAATATTATTGTGTGAGGTTCAAGATATGCTTTGAGCTTCAGGAACATTTTTTTAGACAAATATGGGTGCCCTTTCATACGCCACATAGACATTCAGAATTGAGAGTTCATCTTGGATATTTTTCCTTCTATGAATATGTAGTGTACTTCCTCATCTTTCTTCAAAAATTTTGGTTGAAAGTCTATTTTATTGGATATTAGAATAGCTACTACAGTTTGTTTCTTGGGACCATGTCCTTGGACAAATTTTCCAGCCTTTGTGTTTGTCTTTGTCACTGAAGTGTTTTCCCTGTATGCAGCAAAAAGCTGGGTCATCAGTAATGGATAAAAATAAGGAAATTCATCAACATTATCCACTACACAAACAAAGTCAAGGAAAAAAACACATAAACATCTCCTTAGATGCTGAGAAATCATTTGACAAAATTCAACCTTCGTTCATGATAAAAGTCTTGGAAAGATTAGGAATTCAAGCCCCATCTGTATGCATAGTAAAAACAATATACAGTAAACCAGTAGCCAACATTAAACAAAAAGCAGAGAAACCTGAAGAAATCTCACGAAAATCAGGGGCTAGACAAGGCTGTCTACTCTCTCCCTATCTGTTCAATAAAGTAATATAAATCCCACCCAGAGCAATTAAACAGCACAAGGAGGTCAAAGGGATACAAATTGAAAAGTAAGAATTCAAAATATCTCTATTTGTAGATGATATGATAGTATAAATAAATGACCCCAAAAAGAAGAACACCAGAGAAGTCCTATACATGATAAACAACAATCAAGAATCAACAAATGGGATCTCATAAAATTGCAAAGATTCTTTGGCAAAGGATACTTTCAATAGGATAAAATGGCAACCAAGAGATTGGGAAGAGATCTTTACCAATCTTATATCTGATAGAGGGTTAACATTCAGTATATACAAAGAACTTAAGAAGTTAGACTCCAGAGAAGCAAATAACTTTATTAAAAAATGGCGAACAGAGCTAAACAAAGAATTTTCAACTGAGGATACTCGAATGGTAGAAAAGCACCTAAAGAAATGTTCAACATGTTTATTCATCGGGAAAATGCAAATCAAAACGACCCTGAGATTCTACCTCACACCAGTCAGATGGCTAAGATCAAAAACTCTGGCAACAGCAGATGCTGGCAAGGATGTGGAGTTTCCAAGCAGGTACAATGACTCTCGAAATCAGTCTGGCCGTTCCTCAGAAAATTGGACACAGTCCTACCTGAGGATCCAAATATACCACTCCTGGGAATATACATAAATGATGCTCCAAATTATAAAAAATCCACGTGCTACACTATGTTCATAACAGCCTTATTTATAATAGCCCCAAACTGGAAAGAACACAGATATTTGTGAATGGAGGAATGGATATGAAAATGTTGTACATTTACACAGTTCAGCTATTAAATTCAATGACTTCATGAATTTTGAAGGCAAATTGATGGAACTAGAAAATATCATCCTGAGTGAGGTAACCTAGTCAAAAAAGAACACATATGGCACATACTCACTTGTGTCAAAGTACCCATGACACAACTCATAGATCATATGGAGCTCAAGAAGAAGGAAGACCAAAGTGTGGATGCTTTAGTCCTTCTTAGAAGGTGGAAAAATACTCACAGAGGTACAGGTTTGGAGGGACTTGGGAGGATGAGATGAGGGGGAGGACAAAAGGGGGGATAATATCAGGTATGGGATGAGACACAGATGATATCCAGAGGGTCAGAAATTATACAGATGTGTTTAGCAATGGGAAATGTGGGACTGGGAGTAGCCACCAGAAAGTTGTTAGGAAAGTAAGAGGCTCTCTGGACCCAGGGGGGTGAGTTTAGCTGAAATGCCCCCCAAAGGGGAGGGAGAACCTGTAGAGATCATTTCCAGAGGTTAGGTAATGCTCTTGGTTGGGAGATGGGGCCACCCACTCATCTCTAAATTTTTTACCCAGAATTGTTCCTGTCTAAAGGAAATATGGGGAGAAAGTGTGGAGCACAGACTGACGGAAAGGCCATCTAGAGAATGCCCCACCTTGGGATCCAGCATATATGCAGCCACCAAACCCAGGTATATAGCTATCTCCAGTGAGGCTCTGCCAGAACATGACAAATACTGATGAGGATGCTAGCAACCAACCATTGAACTCAGCATGGGGATCCCAATGGAAGAATTAGGGAAAGGATTGAAGGAGCTAAAGGAGTTTGCACAGCTCCAGCTGCATATGTAGCAGAGGATGATGAATCTTATCTGTCATCATTGGGAGGAGAGGCCCTTGGTCTTGTGAAGGCTTGATGCCCCAGTGTAGGAGAACACCAGAGTGGTGAGGTGAAAGTGGGTGACTGGGTGGAGGAACACTTTCACAGAAACATGGGGAGGGAGACTGGATAGGGAAGTTGTGGAGGAGAAACCAGGAAAAGGAAAGGGGATAGCATTTGAAATGTAAATAAGCAAAATATCCAATTGCAAAAAAGCTGGATTCTCTCTACATATCCAGTCTGTTAGTCTATGTCTTTTTATTGGGAACTTGAGCCCTTTGCTGTTGAGAGATAGTAAGGGCCAATAATTATTGCTTTCTTTTATTTTTGTTATATGAGGTGGAATTATGTTTATGTGGGTCTCATCTTTTGGGTTTGCTGTGAGAAGACTAATATTTTGTTTTTTATTGGGTGTAGTTTTCCTCCTTGGGTTGGAATTTTCCTTCTATTATTCTCTGTAGGACTAGATTATTGGAAAGAAATTGTTTAAACTTGGTTTTATCATGGAATATCTTGGTTTCCCCATCTATGGTAATGTTGAGTTTTGCTGGGTATTATAGCCTTGACTGGCTTTTTTGTTCTCTTAGGGTCTGTATGACATCTGTCCATGATCTCATTTTTAGCGTCCTATTGAGAAGTTCAGAGTAATTATGGTAGATCTGCCTTCATATGTTACTTGATATTTTTCTCTTACCACTTTAAATATTATTTCTTTAGTCTGTGCATTTGCTATTTTGATTATTATGTGATGGGGAGATTTCTTTTTGGTCCAATCTGTTTTGTTTTCTGTTGTCTTCTTGCATGTTTGTGGCATCACTTCCTTTAGGTTAGGAAAGTTTTCTTCTACAATTTTGTTGAAGATGTTTACTGGCCCTTTGAGTTGGGAATCTTTGCTATCTTCTATACCTATTATTCTTAGATTTGGCCTTTTCATTGTGTCCTGGATTTTTAGAATGTTTTGAGTTAGGAGCTTTTTTAGTTTTTGTATTTTTCTTAAATGTTATATCGATGTCTTCTACAGTATCTTCTACACCTGCGATTCTCTCGTATCTCTCATATTCTGTTGGTGATGCTTCCATCTGTGACTCCTACTCTCTTTCCTAGGTTCCCCAACTCCATGGTTGTCTCCCTTTCTGTTTTCTTTCATGTATCCATTTCCATATACTGATACTGTTCAATTCTTTCACCAGTTTGATTGTGTTTTCCTGTATTTCTCTAAGAGATTCATGTGTTTTTCTCTTTTAGCGATTCTACTAGTTTACCTATTTTCTCATGTATTTCTTTAACAGAATTATTTATGTCCTTCTTAAAGTCTGTTATCATATTCATGGGATGAGATTTTTAAATCTGAATCTTGCTTTTCAGGTGTATTAGGGTATAGAGAGTTTGGTCTGGAGGAGAACTGGAGTTCTGATGTTACCAAATAGTATTTGTTTCTGTTGCTTATATTCTTGCACTTGCTCTTGCCATCTGGTTATCCCTGATGTTGACTGGCCTTCTTTTCTCTGACTGGAGCCTGCCGCTCTTAGGGGTCTGTAGTCCTGTGATTTGGGATGTGTCAGAACTGTGATTCTGGATATGTCAGACTTCCTAGGGTAAAGATGCATCTGTGGTTTGTGTGTCGTTCTTCCTGTATTCCAAACTTCTGGGCTAATAACCACTTATCAGAGAATGCATACCGGAAGAACGACACACAAACCACAAGAAACCTAAGAAGAAGGAAGACCAAAAGATGGACATTTCATTCCTTCTTAAAAAGGGGAATCAAATACCCACAGAAGGAGTGGCAGAGATTAACTATGGAGCAGAGACTGAAGAAAGGACAAGCATATAGCTATCTCCTGAGAGGCTCAGACAATACCTGACTAATACAGATGTAGAGGCTCACAGCCATTCATTGAACTGAGTACACGGTCCCCAAAGAAGAAGTTAGAGAAAGGTTCTATGGAGCTGAAGGGTTTGCAGCCCCTTAGGATGAACAACAATTACCAACTAGTACCCTCAGAGCTCTCAGGGACCCAACCACCAATCAAGGACTATACAAGGTGGGACTGAATGTTCTGGTAGCAGGTGTATAGTAGAGGATTGCAAATTCGATCATCAATAGGAGGAAAGGACCTCGGCCTTGTGAAGGTTTTGTGCCCCAGTGTAGGGGAATGCCAGGGCCAATAAGTGGGAGAGGGTGGGGTGGCAGGCATGGGGAAGGGGGAGGCAAAAGGGGTTTGTTCTTGTTGTTTTTGTTTGTTTGTTTGTTTTTTTGGAGGGGAACCTGGGAAAGGGAAAATTTACATGTAAATAAAGAAAATATCTAATTAAAAAAAAAAAAAAAGGATGCATCTGGGTGTGGGCTGACTGTGTGGGAACCAGAGCATAGGATTCACTCCAGGGTAAAATTCCCCCTTAGGCATTTTGGTTAGTGGCACAATCTCTGAGAACTCTCAGGGTTAGTTGACTCTGTTAGTCTTCTTGTGGATTTACGTCTTTTCTTACATTTATCACTGGTGCTTCAAGCACTGTATTCAAAGGTATGAAGGAAATAAATATCTCTGCTTCACTCATGATTTTAATGATGAATTTTCTGCTCTTAGGATGATATTAGCATATACAATCTTTATTATATTAAGGTAACTTCCAACTAATCTTTTCCTCAAATCCTTTTCAAGACTTTTATCGTGAAGATATACTGGACTTCATATTCTTTATATTTCTTCTATCATTTCCAGCTGGATGCCCAGAAGAGACCTCCATGTTACTGGCTTATGCTTTTCCCACTCTAGTACAATGGCTTTACATAGCGCTACTTTTGTTCTCAGGAGACACAAAGTATTTGCTGCAGCCTTGATACTGAGGATAACAACATTAGTAGATGTGATTTCTAGCTTTGTCTTATCTGCTACATCTCTGGTTAAAGAGATTCACAAGACAAATCATGTAGACAAATTATCCAAAAATGTGTTAATATCATTCATGATCTAGGAGACTATTGACAGGGCACTCCAGGATAGGCTCAATGGTTTAGAGAAAGCAGTTCTATTTATGGAAAATTAAATTCAAAATATTAAGAGCATGCTCTCAATTCAATGTCATTTGCTCTTTCTTTCTTTCTTTCTTTCTTTCTTTCTTTCTTTCTTTCTTTCT